>JABUQX010007978.1:35000-47500 GCA_015478945.1 Trachelipus rathkii
GTCAACTCTGAAAAGGAGTAAAAACCCACTTCCCCAATTTCAATCATGCATTTAATATGACGTTTTCAAATACAATTTTTAAACACTCGGGGAAGGGGATGACTCCCTCGTTATTGGACGATGTCGTTAAAACAGCGAAGTAGAAAACGAAAATAAAAATTAAATGCGGCAAAATGAAAATGACAGTCTAATTTCTATAACAGATTGTTACTACTTGTTCCACCTCTTCTTAAGGGTCATGACTTGAAAAGGAGGAAGGTATCTTAAAATTTCGACAAATTATAATCAAAATGTGATTTAAATTGTAAAAAGTACTTTTCAGCTAAGCTCCCGACTGAACGAACATATTGCAGTAAATGGTGTAGTAAGCAATGAAGCAATCTAATCAAATATCTCTCTCAATCTAGGGATATTCAAAATAGATGATGCAACATCTCTTTCAATTTATTGAAAAAAAAATTCTCTCAATGTTGAGGAATAAATTTCATGACACTTGCCAAGTAGCTACAAAAAATTAGTTTTAATTATTATTATTAAGTACAATCATATAAATAATATTAGAAGCTTGATGATGTTTAAATTAGCCATCTTGTTCGGATGTATGCTTCAGTTTACAGCTTTCGATGATCTTAAGAGCAAGATATTCACGTTAAAAGGTGTCCCCGAGACTCATCTTGTGGCGTCCGAGACTAATCTTGTGGCATACAGTGTCGAGAAAAATATATAAGATTTTGAACAAATGTTACCTTCAAGCAAAAGAAAAGGAACATCAACTTACCAGGATTTTAGTAGCATGAACCATATTGATTTTGTTTTGATGCATCTTTCTCTTGAAAGAGATGTTGTCTCTCAACAAGGAAGTGAGATTTATGGCCCCAATTCCTCCGCTTTAGGTAACTTTGTAGGAAGATCTAAAACTTGATATGAAACGACATATATTAATTAATGCACTCACTCCAGTTTGTCGTAGATGAAGATATTCGCTGTTTTGGCGAATCTCTTCCAGAAAAATCTTACCCCCTTATACTTAACTGAAACTCAGGTGTTTGTGATTTTCGACAGCATACCCTACTCCCTTCTCTCTTATTGTTTTAATCCTCACCAGAGGAGGGCATTTTAGGAATTTCGCAATTCCGCAATTTTTGGGATAACAAAAAAATTGCGGAATAGCAATAGCTATAATTTGAAAAAAAAATTAAGGAATTGCAGTTCCTCAACTTTTTTCAAATTATCGCTATCGCTATTCCGTAATTTTTTATGTTATGCCAAAAGTTGCGGAATTGCCGAATTGCTAAATTGCGGGAATGCGGAATTCCAAAAATGCCCACCTCTGTCAATTTCAAAGTTTGATGTTGTCGTATTCGCTCAATGACATTTTTGTTCTTGTGTCTCTAATTTGGAGTTTTCCGAATTTTTAACCTTATAGCTTAGGCTCTTTTGCCAATCTTCTACTGAATTTATCGATCTTTTTATTTATCTCCTACCTCAACAAACTATCCTAAATTTCTCTACTAAGTTTTTAACCTCCAAATAAGAGCACAATTTCTCATCTTCTTCATTCACAGAAATCATTATACTGGGTGATTTCAATGATCAGCACAGCCATTTTTATTTTCGTCTGGTTTTCAAGATTCAGATGCAAATTCTCTATTCATAATAACCTAGAGTTGATGGTACAGCTCCTTACCCGTATCCCTGATGGTCTTGAAAGTGAAGACATATTAGACCTTTTTATATCTTTCCACTTTTCTTACTTTAATATCCTGTTCTATCACTGCATGTCTTCCACAGGAGAAGCCCCGGAATTTGACGAGGAAATGGCTTAGAGTAGACATTTCGTTATTTCAAACCGGTCAGACTTGCTCTCGTATTTCTTTGATTTTCCGTGAGTAGTAGGAATGGGATATTGGAACCCGTAGCTCCGCCCACTTTTCGACGAAAAACCCACCTGACCTTTTTTGAGCTCGAATTTTTACCTGACCTTGACCTTTTTTGGCCTTAACCTTTTTGGGCCTTGACCTTTTTGGGCAACCCAAATTTTTTGAGAACCCAAATTTTTTGGCAACCCTAATTTTTTGGCAACCCTAATTTTTTGGCAACCCTAATTTTTTCGGCAACCCTAATTTTTGCAACCCTTCGAAGAAGGGTTGCGCCAAACGGTTGCGTAAGCAACCGTTGTACGTACCCCACCCTAATTTTTTCGACCAACCCTTTTGTCTGGGTCTATTTTTGCCCACGGTAATTTTTTTTGGCCACCTTTAGGGCTTAGCCCTTTTTTGATGTCTTTACCTTTTTTGTCCTTGACCTTTTCTCCAAAGCTTGCCAGATACCATGGGTCAATTTTGGCCCACGGTAATTTTTTGTCCTTCCTTTAGGGGCTTAGCCCTTTTTGATGTCTTAACCTTGTTTGACCATGATATTTCAGCCTTGGCCTTGCCATATACCATGGGTCAATTTTGGCCCACGCCAATTTTTTGCCCACTCGGATGCCCCCGTCCACATATTCGTTCTAAACTTTCAACGCAATGTATGGATCTATCCTAACTTGAACACCTACACACACACACACACAAACACACACACACACACAACACAACACACATACACACAACACACACACACACACATAATACATTCACTATGAACTTAATCACCATAGATATTCATCTTATTTACACTTAATACACACGTAACACGACCATCCTTTGGTCTTCATGGGTCAAATTTTGACCCACCTATATTTTGGAACCTAATTTTTCGACAAACCTTTGGTCTTCCAGGTGCAATTTTGAGAACCCAATTTTCGGTCAACCTTTTTGTATTCTACGGGTACAATTTGTGCCTCAGCTTTGATGATAAAACTTTGATGCCCCAATTTGATGCACTAACTTTTTAATGCCCAGTTTGATGCCTCACCTTTGTTGATGGCTCAACTTTGATGCTCAACTTTTTATGCTCAATTTGATGGTGTCATCCTTTGATGGTACCTACTATTGTTGTTCAGCTTTGATGACTCAGATTTATTTGATGGTTCAACTTTGATGGTTCCAAATCACCGTAAGGAGTATCTGATGTTCTATTAGTGTTCAATGAGTATTAGATGAGTGCCAGGTGAGTTTGCCAGGTAAGTGCCAAGTGAGTGCCAGTGAGTGCCAATGAGTGCAAGTGAGTGCCAATGAGTGCCAAGTGAGTGCACATAGTGCCAATGAGTGCCAAGTATAGTGCCAAATGAGTGCCACTTTTTCAAGCCTTTTCTAGCCTCCTTGAGCCTAGAATAGCCCTAATATGCGTGTCTACTAGGTTATAAAGTATGAGGAATCGATTGGTGGTATATTACAATCTTGCTAGAATCTTCTACTATGAGTTTAGTATTTTTCATAAACACTAAAGTACTTACACTCGCTATAGAGGACTTACAGTAGCCCATTACACTTCACTACACGCACGAGGTACTTACACTTATACTCACACACTCGAGCTCTCAATTTTTGTTGCCATCATCTTTGATGACTCATCCTTGATGAAGTCATCTTTGATACAATATATTGATGATTCATCTTTGATGACTCATCTTTTGTCTACCTCTAGATATAAGCTGCCCACCAGGCCGCAGCAATGATCCCACCGGCGAAGGCCACGACCCGCCCCCAGGTTGGTTCCGCCGCATCCCGCCGCCGTTGCCCCGCAGGCGCCAAATCCGAGTACGCCGCCAGCCGCTGCGCTCGCCGGTACATTATGTCCCGCCCGATCATGGCGCGTGCGCCCGCAGGCGCAATATTCCCGCAGGCGAATGAAAAATATATATAATATGAGTCATTCATTTTACATCATACTTAAACATTTTTTATTAAAAACATTTTCGCGAACCATAAAACTGTAACTCATTCCAGACATCTTTTATATTTTAACTTAATACTTTAAAATTAATATATTTTAAAAATTGTATGGTAACAAAACAAAAACCCGAAAGTTTTATGATTACATAAATTTTATTTTACTACAACTGTACGAAATTTTATAAAAAATTAACATTACATACTTAAAGCAGTAAATCAGTAAATCAATAGAGGTGTTACCTACACCTAAGGGATTAGTATGCTTTTGTTTACTGCTTTACTGCTTTTAACTCATGTTTACTGCTTTAACTCATATGTTTAACTGCTTTAACTCACATATTTATAAAATTACATACTTAAAGCAGTAAATCAGTAAATCAATAAGAGGTGTTAATAGCAACTGCTTTAACTTTTGTTTTACTGCTTTACTTGTTTTAACTCATGTTTTTACTGCTTTAACTCATATGTTTTACCTCTTTAACTCATATATTTATTAACATTCCATACCTTAAAGCAGTAAATCAGTAAACTATTACAAGTTGTTACATAGCAACAAGGGGTTAGTATACTTTTGTTTTACTGCTTTACTGCTTTAACTCATGTTTTACTGCTTTACTCTATGTTTACTGCTTTAACTCACATATTTATTAAAATTACATCCTTTAAAGCAGTAAATCGTAATCAATGAGGTGTTACATAGGCAACAAAGGTTAGTAATGCTTTTGTTTTACTGCCTTTAACTGCTTAAACTCATGTTTTACTGTTAACTCATATGTATTTACTGCTTTTAACTCATATATTTATTAACATTACATACCTTAAAGCAGTAAATTCAGTAATCAATAGAGAGCTACATCGCACCGAAGGGGATTAGTATGCTTTGTTTACTGTTTACTGCTTTAACTCATGTTTTATTGCTTTTTTAACTCATTTGACTTAACTAATTCATAACTAATATTTTATTAACATTACATACCTAAAGCGTAAATTCAGTAAATTAATAGAGGTGTGACCTAACACCAAGGGGGGATTTACTATGCTTTTGTTTTACTGCTTTAACTGCTTTAACTCATGTTTTACATGCTTTAACTCATGTTTTCTGCTTTAACTAACTCATATGTTTACTGCTTTAACTCATATGTTTTACTGGCTTTAACATATATTTATTAACATTTGTTTTTTGTTATTTTGTTTTATACTTTTTTTTTTTTATTTATTACTTATTTTTATTTATTTTTATTATTATTTTTTATTATTTTATTATTTTATTTTTTATTTTTATTATTATCTAGTGTTATTTACTTCATGCGTAATACCATTTAAGTGTTAGATAACACATACACACAAACACACACACACACCTACAGCGCACGCACGCACACACACACAAACACACATCACAACACACACACATACACTTATACACATATATCACTATGACACTTATACACACATTCACTAATGACATTAATTTACCTCATAGACACTTACATTTTTACACTTATACACATCGCGGTCAACACACACACACACCACCATTACACTTATACACACACTTCACTATGACTATCTTATACACACATTCACTATGAAACTTACATTTACCCATAGACTTACAATTTACACTTACAACACCAACACACACACACACACACACACAACTACACACACACACACACACTCACATACAGATTTAACTTACACTCACACACAGATTTACTTACACACGCAGATTTACTTCCACTACACCGATTTACTTACCTCACAAGCACATCATTACTTACACTCGCACAGATTAACTTACACTAACACAGACTTTACTTACACACACAGATTTCCTTACACACACAGATTTACTTACACTCACACACCAGATTTTACTTACACACAACAACACACATCACCACAACCACACACACACACACAAACCTCACACACACACACGCAATGTCCTTAAATATAGTATAAATTTATTAAAACATTATGTTTTAATTAACCCGTACATTTATATTACTCATTTCAAATATAACTAAATTATTTCAAAGAGTTTCTTACAACTTCTATAATAAATCAATCAATTATCTTTGAACAAAGAATTTAATTATTAACTGTTAATACTTTTTGTTTATAAATTTATAACTATCAGTTTTTAAAATAATTTGTACTAAAATTTTATGAAATTTTATTAAAAACATATATTTTACGTACCTTAAGCAATAAATCAGTAAATCAGTAAGGTCAGTCCCTAGCACCCCTCTACACCACGCTATGCCACGTTTTGTTCTAATGACTTACTGCTACATCATCTTTAGCCCTGTAATAAGTATAAAAATAACAAAAATAAGTTTCTTCTCTGCTAAAATAACATGTTATTTTATTAAAATCTTTCTAAGTTCCTATTAAAAATCACAATTATTCACTTACATTTATATTTTCGTTCGATGTTTAAAATATTTCAAAGTTTTTTTAAATAATTCGGATTTTCTTATTATTATTATTATTATTATCAATGTATATGAACATTGACAATCCATCACGAGAAAACACAACAACCCGCACTCCTACAGATACGAAACTGACCTCTTCTCTGTAAATGTGTTGAAATAACTACTTTAAGCCTAAATTTAGATAATTCTTTTTGTAGCCCGGGGCGATTTAAGCCTAATCCAGGTCAAAATGTATTTCAAACTGACCTTTTTCCGTATAATGTGGTGCAATAACTACGTTAGGCCTAAATTTAGGCAATTTAGGATAAGCTTTTTGTATCCATGCTGATTTAAGCCTAATACAGGTCAAAAGGTAATTCCAGTATGGACAAGATCATTGTTATTTTATATTTTTATAAATATTTTCAACTGAACATGGCTGGATCGGTAAAATCCTTTAAGCAGGTAAGAAGGAAATGTTTTCCTTGTGATTTGTCGGAGTAATCCTTATCTTTATGACCTCGTATGTGATTGGTCGAGAATTATTTTATCGTCTTTTGAAAATTAACTTTGTTCTTTAAACTTGTATTTGAGCAGATGTTTGTTTTAATTATTTTTAGACACTCCAACTCATTTTAAAATCATAGTCATTTTAACTGTAAGCCGTGCACAAGTTATCTGATTTGTTTAAAGTGTTTTATTTTTACTAAGTGTATTTCATATTTATAAAAAATACTTACATTGAGGAATAATTATTAATTTACTAGAATATATTTTGAATTCACTAGATTAATAGTAGATCACGTGAAGCAAAAACGAAGAGCGCCGCAAGCCGCGACCGGTGCGGAACGGACGCATGAACCCGCGGGTAATACTTACTACGGCGGTCGCGAAAATTTTTCTTTATGATGCCGTTGTAAACTCATTACATATTTTTGTATTTTAAATATACCGTTTCCTATATATGAATCGTATCATTTTCATTTCTTACTTGAACTTTTAATTTTTATTTATGAAATACCATTTCACTGGTAAAGTTTCTGAAAAACATTTAGTTTTGAAAAGAACATTTTGTTTTGTAGAAAAGTAGGTTTTTTATTTATCCTAAAGTTATAATTCCTTGAGGAAATAGAACAAATACTCAGGCTGTGACGTAGGCTATGTTCCTCTTTGTGGTATGCTTTTAAATTATTACTTTAAGGAATGTAAACAAGTTTTATATGCCTTAAAGTCACTATAATACGACGTAGAGTTCATGTATATTATTCCATTCCCTCCCTTTTCAAGGTATGTCTTTACGGTTTAATCTTCTCTATGTATAAGTTATGAAAAAAGTTGTGTTAATTCTAAAATATTATTACATAATTATATATTATTATTAAATACACAATGTGTGTCATGCATAATAAACTTACCTCATTGTAACAAACCGTATTTTCTTCTTTTTATGGATTTCCAGTATTGGTATCATATCATTTATACTTTAAAATTACTGAAGTATGTAAGTTCATCCTCTTCTATATAGATTTGTTGTATGCATTCTGCAAACCATCGAGAATATCTCTTGGTTTGTAATAAACACTGATATACCAGGACCTTTAAATAAAACTAATGCGCTTGAACACATGTTATAAGGTTCGTAAATATACCTTGTACAGTCACAACAAACTATATATACATACTAGATGGGAGGTGGTCCAAAACTATATCAACTCTAGGATGTATGCCCTACAACTTTGAAATACAACGCTCCATATTTTCGCGACCGAGCGTAGTAATATTACGCCGGCGGGTTCATGCGTCGTTTCCGCACCGGGTCGCGCTTGCGGGCGCTCTTGCGTTTTGCTTCACGTGATCTACTCTAATCTAGTGAATTAATTATATTATTTAGTTGAAAATAATTATTCCTCAATGTAAGTATTTATTATATATATGTTTCTGAATTCGTAACCTTAAGCACTGGCATACAAAACTGTTTACTTGTGCGCCGCTTAACAGCTAAATGACTATGAATTTTAAAATGAGTGGCGGGTCTAAAAGTTAAAAACACCACCTGCTCAAATACAAGTAAATCTGTGTGTAAGTGTAAAGTAAATCTGTGTGTGTAAGTAAATCTGTGTGTGTAAGTAATCTGTGTGTGTAAGTAAATCTGTGTGTGAGTGTAAGTAAATTTGTGTGGTAAGTAAATCTTGTGTGAGTGTAAGTTAAATCTGTGTGAGTGTAAGTAAATCTGCGTGTGTAAGTAAATTGTGTGTTGAGTGTAAGTAAATCTGTGTGTGAGTGTGTGTGTGTGTGTGTGAGTGTGTGTGTGTGTTAAGTGTAAATGTAAGTGTCTATGGTAAATGTAAGTGTCATAGTGAATGTGTGTATAAGTGTCATTGTGAAATGTGTGTATTAGTGTAAGTGTGGTGTGTGTGTGTGCGGTGTGTAACTAAGTGTAAATGTAGTGCGTCTATGGGTAAATGTAAGTGTCATCGTGAATGTGTGTATAAGTGTCAACGTGATCGTGTTTAAGTGTAAGTGTGTGTGTGTGTGTGTGGTGTGGTGTGTCGTGTGTGTGTGTGTTGTGTGTGTGTGTGTGTCGTGTGTGGTGGTGTGTGTATGGTGTGGCTCTAAATAATATAAATAGGCATGAAGTAAATAACACTAAGTATAATATTAAAGGAGCAAAAACTTTAAAAAATAAAAATAATAATAAAAATAAATAAAAATAATAATAAAATAAATAAAAAGTATTAAAACAAAATAAAAAACATAATGTTAATAAATATATGAGTTAAAGCAGTAAAACATATGAGTTAAAGCAGTAAAACATATGAGTTAAAGAAGCAGTAAAACATGATTTAAAGGCAGTAAAAACATGAGTTAAAGCAAGTAAAGGCAGTAAAACAAAAGCATACTAATCCCCTTGGTGTTAGGTCACACATCTATTGATTTACTGATTTACTGCTTTAAGGTATGTAATGTTAATAAATATATGAGTTAAAGCAGTAAAACATATGAGTTAAAGCAGTAAAACATGAGTTTAAAGCAGTAAAAGCAGTAAAACAAAAGCATACTAATCCGCGTGGTGCTATTGGTAGCATCTCTCTTGATTTACTGATCTTACTGGCTTTAAGGTATCGTAATGTTATAAATATATGAGTTAGCAGTAAAACATATGAGTTAAAGCAGTAAACATGAGTTAAGCAGTAAAGGCAGTAAACAAAAGCATACTAACCCTTGTTGCTTATGTAACACCTCTATTGATTACTGATTTACTGCTTTAAGGTATGTAATTTTAATAAATATGTGAGTTAAAGCAGTAAAACATATGAGTTAAAGCAGTAAAACATGAGTTAAAGCAGTAAAGCAGTAAAACAAAAGCATACTAACCTTGTTGCTATGTACACCTCTATTGATTTACTGATTTACTGTTTAAAGGTATGTAAATTTTTAATAAATATGTGAGTAAAGCAGTAAAACATTTGAGTTAAAGCAGTAAACATGAGTTAAAGCAGTAAGCAGTAAAAAAAAGTATACTAACCCTTGTTTGCTATGTAACACTCTATTGATTTTACATGATTTACTGCTTTAAGGTATGTAATTTTAATAATTATGTGAGTTAAGCAGTAAAACATATGAGTTACAGCAGTAAAAACAGATGAGTTAAAGCAGTAAAGCAGTAAAACAAAAAAGAAGCAATACTATTCCCTTAGGTGTTAGGTAACACATTTATTGATTTACTGGTTTACTGCTTAAGGTAATGTAATGTTAATGTTTTCTAATAAATTTCGTAGCAGTTTGTAAGCTAAAATAAATGTTTATATATCAGACACTCTGGTTTTTTTCTTTTTAACATAAATTTTTAAAAATTTATAAATTAAAAAAGTATTAAGTAAAATATAAAAGATGTCTGTAATGAGTTACATTTTAGGTTCGCGAAAATGTTTTTAATATAAAATGTTTAAGTATGAAATAAAAATGAATGACTCGTAAGTAATATATATATATTTTTATTCTGGCGGGAATATTGCGCCTGCGGGAGCGCGCGGGCTGGTACGCGGAACTATTGCGCCTGCGGCGCCCGCGGCGGGCGGGTGGTATGGCGCCTGCGGGCGCAAAACGGCGGGCGCACGCCGCGGGCGGGGACGCGGCGGGACGCACCTGCGGTTGCGGGGTTGTGGCCTTCGCGCGGTGGGATCATGCTGCGGCCTGGTGGCAGCTGTAATGATCTAGAGTAGACATAGATGAGTCATGCAAAGATGAATCCATAATATAGGTGTAATCAAGATGACTTCATCAAAGAATGAGTCATCAACGGATGAGGCAACAAAATTGAGCTTCGAGTGTGTGAGTGTAAGTGTAGTTTGTACTGTGCCGTGTGAGTGTAAGTGTACTATGGGCTAGTTGTAAGTGTCTATGGCGAGTGTAAGTGCTTTTAAGTGTTATAAAAATACTAACTCATTAGTAGAAAGCTTCTAGCAGATTGTAATATAACCAATCGATTCCCTCATACAATTACCTAGGGGTAGACACCCCTATTAGGGCTATTCTAGGCTCAGGGGAGGCTAGCAAAGGCTTGAAAAAAGTGGCACTCAGTTGGCACTATGTGGGACTCACTTGGCACTATGTGGCACTCACTGCACTCACTTCGGCACTCATTGGCATCACTTGCAACTTCATTGGCACTCATTGTTCACTATTGGCCCCACTCACGTTGGCACTCACACTGGCACTTCACGCTCAGCACTCATCTAATATCATAGAACACTAATAGAACATCATTAGATACTTCTTACGTTGATTGGGAACGCATCAAAAGTTGAACCATCATAAAATCTGGTCATCAAAGCTGACCCAACAATATAAGTGTACCATCAAAGATGACCCATCAAAGTTGAGGCCATAAAGTTGGAGGCCATCAAAGTTGAGCATCAACAAACGGTGAGGCATGCAAAGCTGGGCATAAAAGTTGAGGGCATAAAGTTGGGCTCAAAACGTTGAGGCTCAAAGGTGAGGCATCAAAAATTGTACGTGAAATACAATCAGGGTTGACCGAAAAATTTGGTTCTCAAAATTGCACCCTGGAGACGCAAGGGTTGGTCCGAAAAATTAGGGTTGCGAAATTAGGCGTGGGTCAAATTGACCCATGGACGACAAGGTTGGGTCGTGTGTTTGTACTGTGTGTATAAGTGTTAAATGTAGTCAAGTATCTATGGGGTGTAAGTGTCATAGTGATGTATGTACAGTGTAAGTGTGGTGTGTGTGTGGTTGGTGTGGTGTGTGTGTGTGTGTGTGTGTGTGGTGTGCTGTTCGTTAGGGTAGATCCATACATGCGTTCAAGTTTTAGGAACGAAATATGTGACGGGTGGGACACGAGTGGGCAAAAAATTAGCGTGGGCCAAAATTGACCCATGGTATATGGCAAGGTCAAGGCCGAAATATCATGGTCAAACAAGGTTAAGACATCAAAAGGGCTAAGCCCCTAAAAGGGTTGCCAAAAAATTCCGTGGGCCAAAATTGACCGCAGGTATCTGGCAAGCTTTGGAGAAAAGGTCAAGGACAAAAAGGTAAAGACAAAAATAGGGCTAAGCCCTAAAGGGTGGCCAAAAATTACCGTGGGCAAATGACCCATGGAACCAAGGGTTGGTCGAAAAAATTAGGGTGGGGTACGTACAACGGTTGCTTACGCAACCGTTTGGCGCAACCCTTCTTCGAAGGGTTGCAAAAATTAGGGTTGCCGAAAAAATTAGGGTTGCCAAAAAATTAGGGTTGCCAAAAAATTAGGGTTCCCAAAAAATTTGGGTTCTCAAAAAATTTGGGTTGCCCAAAAAGGTCAAGGCCCAAAAAGGTCAAGGCCAAAAAGGTCAAGGTCAGGTAAAAATTCGAGCTCAAAAAAGGTCAGGTGGGTTTTTCGTCGAAAAGTGGGCGGAGCTACGGGTTCCAATATCCCCTTCCTACTACTTCAGTGGTATGATTACTTCTTTGAATGGTGGAGTTCCTCTGAGTACGTAGACAGATCTCATAACCGATGTGATTTTCTCTATAATGGAAGCGTTCATTCCAAATTCTTTCCCTTTAACCATAACTAATAAATTCACGCTGCCTTCAGGAATTACTATCTTCTTCAAGCTTCAGAATCTCATGTTTATCTCTTTTCTCTATAGAAAGTGAAAAAAAAAATCTTTCTTCTTTCCTCTTTTCCTCTTTTTTTTTTTTTTTTTTTTTTTTTTTTTTTTTTTTTTAAATTTTTTTT
>JABUQX010007978.1:50000-52500 GCA_015478945.1 Trachelipus rathkii
TATATATATATAATTAATTATATATAGTATAATATATATATATAATATATATATATATATATATATATTATATATATATTATATATTATAATAAATATATATATATATATATATATTATATTATATATATATATATATATAATATTATATATAATATTTTACAGTCAACCACATCAACGGGCTGGCCCTTTTCATGGAGGGGGGCAGAAGATAACATAGAACCACCAATCCAGCTTAACGCAATCTATCAGGTGAGCGCAGACGTGGGTTTAAAGAGGGGAAGGTTAAATACGTTGGAAAACAAGGAGGAAGGAGTTCCACAGACCAAGAAGTAGCTGGAAGAAAGAGGCACGACGACGACAAGTCTGGGGTTTTCAATAAACTCACGCACACTCGTGCAAGGCACCCCTTGTGATACGAAGGCGACGCAAGGGGGTGGAATGCGAAGAGGTCAGATCCCCGAGGCACGTGCACCGTAGTTAACCTATGAAAAGAGAGAGTGCGCCAACGTCAAGTCGCAGAGATAGAGGTCAAGGGAGTTTGAAAGACGGAACAGTTTATTAGTCTTTTGCTTTAGACTCACCTTTCCAATAGACAGGGTGGAGCGGATCCCCCAGATGTGAGAAAGTATCCATAACAGGGCGAATAAGGCCCTTATATAACTGGAGTAACTGTTCTGAGGAAAAAATTCCCGCAACCTGAACAGAACTCCAGCTTCTTTGAGGCCACCTTATCAACAATTGTGATATGAGGCTTCCAAACACAATTTGTTTGTTATGATCAGTCCAAGAATTCATATGTTGTTCACAGGTGAGAAGTTAGAGACATTGAAGGAAATAGGAAAGTTGGGAGGTGTTTTTAAGTGGGAGATATAAAGAAGTTGAGTTTTTAAAGAGTTGAATTTTACAAGGTTGCGGTGACCCCACCGGGAAATCCCATCCAGATCGGCAAGAATAGAATCGGAAAGCTGAAGACGAGAGGCAACTCTAGATGCAAAAGAGGGAACAGATTTGAAATGAGTAGAAGAATGGAGAGTTGGGTCATCAGCATAAGAGTGAACAGAGTTAGAAATACAGCTGAGGAGATCGTTGATGAAAAGTATGAATAAAGTTGAGATAAAATAGAACCTGTGGAACACCATAATTAACAGGCATGAAGGAAGAGGAGACTGAATGAACGAGTGCTGTGAGCGATTTGAAAGAAAGATAGACATGAGTAAGCAAAGAGGAAGGAGGACCAAAGGAAGGGGAGTTCGAGAGTAGCGATCAGTGTGCATAACCGGTCCAAGCTTTGGAATATGTCAAGCGCCACGCAGACTCGCCCATAGTCCTAGGGCAGAAGACATAAATCAGTTGATGAAGTATGTAACCAGTGACCTCGACGTCAAAAAGCATACTGATGATCTGAAAGAAGGGAATGAGACTCGAGGATGATCCAGGAAATGAGAGTTAAGAAGCGTTTCAAAGACTTTAGATAGAAGTGAGAGCTATTTGGGCGACTAGTTTTGAAGGATCAGAACGGGTACTTTTTTCGGGATCGGTTGACAAAAGCGCGCTTCCAGCACTGAGGAAAAGTAATTAGTGTTAAGACATAGAAGTAAGTTGAACACGGACGGCGCACGTTCAGAAGCACCTCCTCAAAACGACGAGGAATGCACCGGGCCACACCTTACCTGTCGGTTCATAGATGCAGGATCTCATCACAACGCTCATGTGTGAATTATACAGGTAAGGGCATGGGAAACCTGAGAGGAGAAGGAGTAGGAGGAGGACTGCAGAATCGTCAGGGTAGAATTAGATGAAAAAGGAGGCCGAAGAGATTGGCCTTTTCGGAAGGAGAGTTAGCAGAGCCGTCAGAGCGAATAAGGGAGGAAAGGCAGATTTAAAAAGTTGTTGGAGATGTTTTTGGCAAGAGGCCAGAACTTTTTATCAGTAGAAACAAGCAGGTTGGCGCACTTTCTTTTAATGAAGCGCGCTTAGCCTGACGAATAGTAACCCTGCAACGATTCCGAACAGAATGAAAATTAGTAAGAGTGATAATGAGAGAGAGTTTTTCTGCCGCGATACGCAATGTCTCTCTTCCTGAATGGCTTCGAGAACAATCTCCAATCGAACATGAACTTTTGAGGAAAAAGATTTAGTGAAGATGGATGAACCTGCTCATGCCTGGGATTACGGCCCCTACATTTTCAGCGGTTACCGAAGCATCCCTCGAGTCAAAGCAGGATTCACTCCAAGAGTAGTTAGCGAGAAAACGACGCAACCCCCAATTAGCCCGATAAAAGTGCCAGAAATTACGTTTAGGGCATGTTGGAGCTGCTGGAGAAAGTATTACAATTAGAGTTACAAGATTGTGGTCTGAGTGATCAATAGGAGGAAAGATTGGTGTATTTATAACACAAGGGTAGTGGAGACGCTTACTCAAGAGTGTCAAGATTGGTTAGGTCGATCTTGGGAATTTTGTGGGTTCTCTTAATTACTGGGTTCCAGGATCGTTGAGT
>JABUQX010007978.1:55000-57656 GCA_015478945.1 Trachelipus rathkii
TGTATGTTAGGTCTGATGTTTGATAATGCAACAGGCATATTTTCCTGAAGATTCAATAATCTATTTCTTGTTTTGCATTTTATTGTGACCATTGCAGAGAAAGTTTGTTCATAAAAGTATGATGTTGAAAACGGCAAAAGGAAACTTGTGGTTTTTTCTACTAGGTTAGGATACTCTTTTTGTATGCTAAGCCAAAAAGAAGCCACTGACTAAGTCAGATCTTCCCAAGTTTATTTTCAGTAAAGAATCAGTGCAGAGATCATTAAATTCTTCTCTTTCAGTAGCTGTGAATCTCGTTCTTCAGCAATATCTGCCATGTGAAATGGGGAAACAATCTTCACAATTGTAACGGAAAAGAGAAGGAAGTACTCTATCTACTGCTCTTGCAATTTTGATAAATGATGAAGAATGAGGTCTTTTAGCTTTTCCTCGCCATTACGTTCCGAAAATTATAAAAGGGATGGAAAATTTGAAAAATCACTTTTCTCAATTGCAGATTTCCAAGAAGCTATCTTTCTCATGAAACCTTTCATTTTATTGGTTGAAGAAACTATTGTTTCTTGTCATCCCTGCAATGAAGTATTTAATTCATTTAGTTTACTAAAAATATCTGACAGATATGACAGCTGTAAACAGTAAACATCAATCATCTGCAACAGCAGGAAACTCACATGTATCTCTATTTTCCGAAAAGCTTTAGGTTCTTCTTTGAGTGTGAGAACGCGGTTCAGTACTCTACCACGAGATAACCATCTTACTTCTGTATGTAATACTGAGATATATGGTGCATTCATTTCACAACATATTATTTCAAAGAGTCTACACTTCAAAGGTCGCGATTTAATGTAATTTTTCCACAACCTGATTTATAACTTCAGAGAACTGCTTCACCACAATTTTTCCCTACTAGTGCTTCTCTGTGCAGAAGCAGTGAGTTATTATCAATGATCCATTTTCCTGTAAAGCTCGCGCAGTAAATCCTTTATACTTTTCTGTCATTGATGGTGCACCATCAGTACATATTCCACAACAGTCGTTCCATAAAAGACCATGGTTATTGAGATAGGAAGAGACGGAAGCGAAAATATCGGCGCCGGTACTAGTTGTTTCCAACTCTTTGCAAAACAAAAACTGCTCCACTATATATTTCGTCAATAAATCTAGCCGTTATTTGAAGCTAGATTTCTATCTTTTAATCAGTATTTCATCTATTTTTAACACTATGTATGGTGTTTTTTTTTTCGTATCTAGGATGTTCATCTTATATTTAATGAATTTCGATATTTACGGATAATAGTAATTGTTTTTAAGGAGGAACCTTTGAATTTGATCTCCCTGCATCTTGCCCAAGTATGGTTTCAACGATAATTTTGCACCCCGGGATAATGATATCCTCTCCAGCTGTATGAGGTTTCAATTTCTTGGCGAGCAGTTTGGCAACTTTAAAATGAAGCTTCGAGAACAGCGTCCCTTGTGGTAAATCTCTTCAACATTCCATTACCAACTTTCCTTGATTTTCTAATAGCCTTGAAAATATGAGCGCCGGGTTTCTGGGATACACCTGGGTGCTTCGTAGCAAGATGTTTCTTAAGTTTATGGGACTATGGCTTCATGTTTAGGCGTTTCACACACACTAAGCACAGGGGAGTGGATTATCTGCATCGTTGTTCCATGAAAATCCGTAAGACAAATAACTCTCTAAAATACGTTCCTTTTCTTTTAAAGAATTCTTTTGATGTTGAAGATCAGGAATATAATGTCAACATTACTCTCACTTAAAGTAGGTGGTACAAGTTCACTCTCCTCGAGTTTACGTTTTCTTATTACAAACTTATCCATTTCAGAATTGATCACAACCCTAGTAACATTAATTAATTTATTTACTTATTGACTCTACTCTACTGATTATATATATATATATATATATATATATATATATTAAATTATATATATGATATATATTATTATAATTTATTATATTAGTTATATATATATGTACATATAAAGTATTATTATATATATATATATATATATATATATATATATATATATATATATATATATATTAACTTTCAGGAGAGGAGGTTAAAGCCTTTTTAAAGAATTTTTGCCTAATAAATTGAAAATGTAATTTCATTAAAATGGTTAGAGATGTTACAATTAGATTAAAATCACGCGGCACCCCTGACAGATCTCGCGGCACACATAAGTGCCGCGACACACCGGTTGGGAATCTCTGCTCTTTACTTTCGAAAACTTTAAATATGAAACAATATTTTCACACTCGAACCGGTACCTTTTAATTTAAAGCAGTGTTTCTCAACCTTTTTGTATTTGTGCCCCACTTTTCCATATCAATTTATGTTGCGCCCCCCTTCCAATTATTTCGTATATATATATATATATATATATATATATATATATATATATATATATATATATATATATATATATATATATATATATATATATATATATATATATATTAGATATATATATATATATATATATATATATATATATATATATATTATATATATATATAATAATATATAATTTATTGGTATTTTAAAATCTATCAGCCATTTTTCCAATTATATTATACATTAGAAGAGCAGCCTATAATATGTTATTAGCACTATTGAAAATAATTTAA
>JABUQX010007979.1:0-15000 GCA_015478945.1 Trachelipus rathkii
ACAGAGAGATGAGAGTTTTGAGAGGATGTAGAGAGATTGGCAGGGTGTGTGAAAAGGAGGTGGCTTGAAAGTAAAACGTGGATAAGAGTAAGGGTTATGGTTGTGAGTGAGGACACTCCCAGTGTGAAGTTATGTTAGATGGTGAGCAGCTAGAACAAGTTTCGGAGTCCCGCGCTGGAAAAAAAAAAAAAAGGTTTAAAATATTTAAGGGTATATTTGGATGAGAAGGGAAACGGATGATGCAGAGTGGTAGTAGGAAAGTTGTGAAATGCAGGAAGGTGGCTGGTGCAATTAAAATCGTTTGGTGGAAGCAAAGGGACTAAGTCTTGAGTGTGCAGGGTCCTTACATGAGGGTATGTTGTTCTGTGTTAATGTTATAGTAGTGAGACTAGGTCTGGAATAAGAAGTATAAGATCTAAAAGTTCCATGTGTTCAGATGGAACAATCTTTGGGGTGTGCTAGGTGTGAGGAATGAATTAATAAAGAGAGGAATGAACGTATTAGAGAGTGGTGTGGTGTGAAGAAAGGGGTAAATGAGAGAATAAATGAAAGGATGTTGAGATGGTTTGGTCATGTGGAAAGGATGAATGCTTAGTAGGTTGTTAAGCGGATTATAAGTGGTAGTGTGTGGAACCGACCGGCGGGAGACCCCGAAGAGAAAGTGGATGAGTCGGTGTAAACGAATGTCTGAAGAGAGAAAATGTGAGTTTGGCAGAGGCGAGAAAAGGTGCATGAATAGGAGAGAAGGTTCGGGGTTTGTTATGGGGCATGTTGTGGCCCCACCTGGGCCAAGGGGATGAACCCCTTACCATTGACGATTTACCATAGTGAGGGTCCGTCGCGGTCCCATTGAACTCTAGGGTGGATTTCTGTCTGTGCGAGCTCTCACTAATTAATGGTACAGAGGGGGCGGAAGGCTGGGCTTTCTTTTCGACGTTGTCATGTTCTCCTACTGCTTTTCTTTTCCGATGCTTGTACAGCACCTTACCCCCAATCTTGGGGCAAAGAGGAAGGTGAAAGAAAGAAAAGAAAGGAAGATATATATATATATATATATAATAATATTATATATATATATATATATATATATATAATTAAAATATATAATATAATTATATATATATATATATATATAATATATATATATATATATATAAATATATATATAATATATAATATATAATATAATATATATATATATATATATATATATATGATTATATATAAATATATAAATATATATATTAGGATGTACCGATAGTTATCGGTATCGGTAGCGGTATCGGTATCGGCAATTTTTGATGGTATCGGTATCGGTAAAATTTGGCCGATACTTAGCCGATACTTTTTACTTTTTGGGTGAAAATTATGAGAAAACTTTTAGATTCAATAATAAATCTAGTTCGATATAGATAGCTAGTGCTAAGATATGTTTTTTTTTCCTCGATTTCCCTTTTTAACTTAGATTTTTAACGTTTTTCCCTTGGTCTTTAACGTAAAATTTACCTATTTGGACAGCCATTATTAATAATTGTACAGTTAAGTTGTGTGTATGTTTGTGCAATATTTTTTTTTTTTTTGTTTTTTGTACGCAATTTCGTGAGAGCGTGTGAGTGTGGGAGTGTTTTTAAACTTCTGGATTATTCATATTTTAGATGTTAGGCTACTTCAGTTTTTTATCGTTTTAAAATTTTAGGTTTCAGCGTACGAATAAAATTTTCCTCATTCTCCTTTGGTTTTTTTAAATATTTGTTCTGTCTTTTTTTTTTTTTTTTTTTTTTTTTTTTTTTTTTTTTTGCATTGCGTGAGCGTGTGCGTGTGCGGTGCGTGTGCGTGTGCGTGTGCGTGTATGATAGCAGATTTGCAGAAGCCGTGGCTTTCTTTTGACTTACCAAAACATCAATGGCTTGCACTCCTAACTCTGCATCCATGGAATACTCCCTCCTAACTCTAACCTTAATTTTATGCTCTTGTCTGAGACCACAGATGGCTAAGAATTCATCCTTCAACTCGTTTTTAACATATCCAACTATAAATTATTTTTATAATTTCCGTTTGAAAGGTGGAGTATGTCCTTTGTAGAATTATGTAAACATAAACACGTCTCGAGAATCTCGATCTCCTAACTTCTTAACCATGTTATATCTTCTCATCCAAATACTGAGTCCTCTAATTTAGGGGATTTCAATGTAACCCAAACTGAATTGTTGGGTTCCTCTCGTACTGATTTAGTTGAGAAGAAGCCCGAAATCAATTCATATTCTTAAACGATCTGGAGCACGATTAAATAACCTACCACATTTCCGGATCGTCCAACCGATTCTTGAAGCACACTTGAAGCCTATGTTTCACCCTTAGCCTTCTCTCTATAAATATCAAATCCACCTTCGCTCCTATCGGTAAATCTGACCACCAACCTTATATCACTTAATTTAATACTTTCTCTCTCAACATCTCCATCCTGACCTATGCGGTTTTTTCTGGCACTTTGATCGGGCCGATTGGGGGTCATGCGTTGCTTCACGCTAACTATAATTGAAGCGACTGCTTTGACTCTTAAGAAGCTTCACAGATTCTGCGATAAAGTGGGAACTGTAAATGTTAATGGGATGACCAGGTTCATTCCTTCTTGGACTAAATCTTTTTCTCCTCAAAATCCATGTTCGATCGTGCTTGTTCCCTGGCCATTCAGGCTAGAGACAATGCTTATCGGGTGTGGAAAAATTCTCGTTTTCCTATCCTCTGGCCAATTTTCATTCAGCTAGAAAATCGTTGCAGGATACTCTTCTCGACGAGCAAAGCGGACTTTCATTAAACGAAAATGCGCTGACCTCCTTGTTCTCCTACTGACAAAATCTTTCTGGCCTCTGCCAAAAACATCTCTAACAACTTCTGTAAAAATCTATCCTTTCTCCTCTTATTCGCTCTGATATATCTGTAGCTAATACTCCTACTGAAAAGGCCAATCAGCTCTTTGGCCTCCTATTTTCTCTAATTCAACCCTGCCTCTTCCTTATCCTCTTCCTCCTCCTTCTCCTCTCAGGGTCCTATGCTTTACTGTCATTTCATTGATCGGGTGCATGAGCTCCTGAAATCTTGAACGATAGGAAGCAGGGTGGCCCGGATGGCATTCCTCGTCTCGAGTTTTGAGGAATGTGTGCTTCCGTGCCTGCCACCCCTCGTTCAAACTATATTCCTATGCCTCAATACTAGCACTTTCCTCAGTGTTGGAGAGCAAACGCATATGTCCAACCGTATTCCGAAAAAGATGCTGCTGCTCGATCCTTCTAACTTATGCCCTAGTAGCTTCACTTGTAATTCTTCTAAGATTTTGAAAACCCTTCTAATACCTCACTTCTTAGATCATCTGGAATCTCTTTTCTCTTCTTTCTGATTACCAGTACGGCTTTGGTGCTCGAGATCTACTGCGATATACTTCCTATTTAACAGATTTACTGGTTTTCCGCCCTTAGGAACTTAGGAAGACTTGCGTGGTTGGCGCTTGACATATCCAATACGATCTTGACCGGGTATGGCACGCGCCACTGCTCTCCAAGCTTCCCCCTTTGGTTTTCCTTCTTCGTTTTGTTTACTCTTGTCTAGCTTTTCTTTCAAATCCGCTCATGTCGGCTGTTTGTTGATGGGGCGACTTTTTTCAGTCAATAGTGGTTCCTCAGGTTCTGTTTTATCTGCCTACTTTATTCCTGCTTTTCATCAATGATCTCACCGGCACATCTAACTCTATTCATATGCCGATGACTCTGCCCTTCATTCTTCAACTCATATCAATTCTGCTCCCTCTTTTTACTTCTAGAAATTCCCTCTCGTTTTAATCTTTCCGATTCTATTCCTCGCTGATTCTGGATAGAATTTTCCGGGTTGGGTCGTCTCAAGCTTGTGAATTTAATTCTTTAAAAACCCAACTCTACAAATCTTCTCTCTCTCTAAGACACTTAACTTTCTATCTCTTCGACGGTTCTCATCGTCTCTCCATGTTGACAATATAAACATACATGGCCTTAACATAAACAAAAAAATGTTTTTGAAAACCTCAAATATCACAATGTTGCTAGGGCGGCTCAAAGAAACTGGGAGTTTCTGTTTAGACAGCGAGACTTTTTTCCTCTTCTCCAGTTACTCCACCTATACAAGGGTTTCATCCGCCCTTGTAAGGAGTACTGCTTTCATATCTGTGGGGGGCGGGGGCAGAGGATTCCGTCCTTTTTGGATAGGGTCGAGTCAAAGGCCAAAAGACTTATAAACTGTCCTGTACTTTCTAGTTCAGTTGACCCTCTTCTATCTTTGCGGCGCGATGTGGTGCTTTATCCCTTTTATATAGGTACTAGAGGCAAGTGCTCGAGGAACTATCCACTCTCGTACCACCACCTTTACGACGCCCTCGTAGCAACAAGGGTGCTTGTCGGCACATGAGTCTTGTGTTGATGTTAGTAACTCAAAACTGGTTCGCTGCGGTGCTTCTCTCTTTCCTGCCGCCTCTGTTCTGTGGAATTCTCTTCCATCATCTGTCTTTCCTACTCAATTTAAATTTCCTCACTTTAAAGCCTGTCTGTGCTGCTCATCTGCGTAATTTGCGTTAGATGGATTTTTGAGGCGTTTAACACCCACTCCTTGAATAGGGTTCTGCCCGTGAGCGGCGGTGACAACTTCTAGTTTCGATATATAAAAGGTTCTAATAAGGAATTCGCTAAGCTAGCTGAAACTAAACAAGAATGATATCTCCGACGGAGAACCACATTCTAGAATTCGTAAAAAAGCATAACCGAGGAGTTTGCTCGCTTGACAAAAAAAAAAAAAAAAAAAAAAAAAAAAAAAAGACAGAGAAGGGAAAGCCCCTTTATCGGCAACCCCTGGCAACAGCACTGATAGTGACGATGGTGGCTTTTCAGCAAAATAAACCTACTGAAGATGAGGATTTGGATATGTTAGACTTGATAATTCATGCCGAAATTGCATTGACATCTCATTCACCTTCAAAGGAATCACACCAGGGAACCTCATCGTAAAAACTGAAGAAACAGTCATCAAGGAGCAAAGATAATTCAAATTTGCAGTCTGTGAAAGAGGAGATGAGGCTCTACGAAAACATGAGATGCTGCCTACAGAAGAGAATCCTTTCATGCGGTGGCATGAAAATGGGCCAAGGTTTTCATTATTATCAGTGCTTGCAGGCAAATAATTATCAGCACCTCCTTCATCAGTCGAAAGAGAGCGTATTTATAGTGTAGGTTAGGTAGGAATGTAAACACCCCAAAAAGGAACAGTCTCTCGCCAGATCACTAGTGAAACCTTTAATGTTTTTGCATCCATTTTTGAATTTTTAAATTTGAGTATTGAATGATATCTATCATAAAGGAGTATTTTATTATGTCATGTTTGAGTAATAGCGATTTTTTTATTTTAAACTTTTGTCGGCTGATTAATTGAGTCTCTGTCTTTCATTTATTTTTATTCTTCATATTGGAGCTAGTTAAAAGAATCTTCTTGTAAATTGTAATCATGTTAAAACATAAAAGCTAGTAGCTAAACTTTGTTAATACTTACTTGAAAATGGAAATGAAATATTTTTTAAATAAACACAAAACATAAAGAAAGTAATTAAATTAAGAGGAGTTTTCTTATTCTTAAAGGTACTATTTTAATTTTATAAAATAAATAACCTAATGATACAACTAAATATGAAATATAAATGACTAAGTAATTGTTTGTACAGGAATGCAATCTTGGTTGCCTAGCAGTTGCAACCAAATGTTCTATCTTTTTTACTGTGTTATTTATATATGTAATTAATTTTATTTATCGGAATCGGAATCGGTATCGGCACCTAAAAAAATAGAGTCTCGGTATCGGTATCGGTTGCCTCATTTTCTGGTATCGGACAATCCCTAATATATATATATATATATATAATATATTTATATAAATAATTATATCTATATATATAATATATAATTATATATATATATAAACTAACCCTTTAACGTGCTTTTATCCACTCTTCAGAGTAACACGGGGGGACTACAGGAAATCGAACTTTAAGGCCGGCTATCCCAAACTCAGCGCCACCAACGTGTTCGCAGCGAGTTTTAAATTCTCAGCCCCAGGTGATAAAACTCCAAACTGCTACGCGAGGAAATTCAACCAGCGTCCTCTCGTTGAGAGGCGGTGACTCAACCTCACCGGCCACGAGGCGATATAATATATATATATTTATAAATATATATAATATATATATATATATATATAATATATATATATTATATATATATATAATATTATATATATATTAATATATATATTATAATAAATATAAATATATATATATATATATATATAATATATTTATTATTATATCTTCCTTCTTCCTCTCCAAGACTGGGGTAAGGTGCGTAACACATGCATCGGGAAAGAAAAGTAGTAGAAGAATTATGACAAGTCGAAAAGAAGCCCAGCCTTACCGCCCCCATCTATACCTATTATTGAGAAATCCCCCTCGCAGTCAGAAAATCCACCCAAGAGCTTCACTGGACCAAGACGGACCCTCACTATGGCAATATTATCAAGTGTATGGTTAAATCTGCCAGGTGGCCACAACATAACCCCTCACAAAAACCCCGCCATTCCCTCCTATTATGTACCCTTATTCTCGCCTCTGCCAACACATCTTTCCTCTCCTCCAGACATTCCTATATACTTGACTCAATCCACTTTTTCTTCAGTCTCCCAGCCAGTCGATTCCCAAACACACTTCACACTATAGCATCCGCTTAAAACCACCGAACTGTCATTCAATCTTCCACATGACCAAACCATCTCAACGTACTTTCATTTATTCTCTCATTTTAACCCCTTTCTTCACACCACACAACTTCTTAAAATACGTTCATTCCTCATTTTCAATTCTTTCACACCTAATACGCCTATAAGATTATATTATATTATTATATATATATAATATATAATAATATATATATATATATAATATATATATTATAATAATATATATAATAATATATATATATATATATACTATATATATACACTTTCCTATTTAACAGATTTATGGTTTTCCGCCCTTAGGAAACTACGGGGAGACTGCGTATGGCGCTTGACATATCCAAAGCATTTGAAAGCCGGGTATGGCACGCGCCACTGCTCCTCAAGCTCCCCCTCTTTGGGTTTCCTCCTCTCTTTGCTTACTGTATGTCTAGCTTTCTTTCAAACGCTCAATATCGGCCGTTGTTGATGGGGCGGCTTCTTCTTCTTTTTCTGTCAATAGTGGTGTCCTCAGGGTTCAGTCTTGTCTCCTACTTTATTCTTTTTTCATTTATGATCTCACCTGCACATCTAACTCTATCCACTTCATTCCCGATGACTCGACCCCTTCATTCTTCAATTTATTTCAATTCTGCTCACTCTTTTACTTCTCTAGAATTGCCCCGTCTTAATCTTCCCGATTTTATTCTCGCTGAGCTGGAATAGAATTTCCGGGTGGGGATGTCTCAACCTTGTGAAATTTTAATTTTTTAAAAACCCAACTTCTACAAATCTCCCTCTTAAAGACACCTCGACTTTCCTATCTCTTTCGAACGGTTCTCTCGTCTCTCCCTGTTGACAATATAACATCCTTTGCGTTAACATAAACAAAAAAATGTCTTGGAAACCTGCACATCACAAACGGTTGCTAGGCCAGCCTCAAAGAAACTGGGAGTTCTGTTTAGGATGCGAGACTTTTTTTCCTCTCTCAGTTGCTCCAGCTAATACAAGGGTCTCATCGCCCTGTATGGAGTACTGCTCTCCAATTGTGGGGGGGGCGGGGGGGCTCTGGGTTTCACCCGCCTTTGGATAGAGTCGAAGTCAAAGGCCAATAAGGCTGTATAAACTGTCCTGTACTTTCTAGTTTACTTGACGCTCTATCTTTGCGTCGCGATGTCGGTGCTTTATATCTTTTCTATAGGTACGCGTACCGGCAGTGCTCGAGGGAACTTTTCACTAGCGTAACCACCACCCTTTTACGACGTCCACGAAGCACAAGGGGTGCTGTGTCGGCACATAGTTTTGTGTTGATACTTAGTACTTCACTTGTTCGCTGCGGTTGCTTCCTTCTTTCTGACACCTCTGTTCCGTGGGAATTCGCTTCCATCTTCTGTGTTTCCCTACTCAATTTAATCTCCCTCACTTTTAAAGCCTGCGTCTGTGAACTCATCTGCATAATTTGCGTTAGATAAATATTTGAGGCGTTCAACACCCCCTCCTTGAATGGGGCCCTGCCCGTGAGCGACGGTGACAAATGTATTAAAAAAATAAAAAATATGAAATTAATATTATATCTATATATATACTATATAATATATTCTATATAGAATATTATATATATATAATAATATAATATATGATAATTAATATATATATATTATAATATATTATAATATGTAAGAGTAAGGTCATGATAGTGAGTGAGGAAGGCCAGCTGTATGAAGTTACTGTTGGACGGTGAGCAATTGGAACAAGTATCAAGAGTGTAATATATAGTAATATGTTGGATGAAAAAGGAACGGATGATGCAGTGTAATGTTAGGAAAGTTGTTAGTGGTAAGGAAGGTGGCTGGTTTAATTAAATCCTTGGTGGATGCAAAGGGACGAAGTCTTGAGTGGGCTTTAAGTTTTGAATGGGGTTTGTCTAGGAGCTTTGTCCTTCAAGTGTAACTATGGTATGAACTAAGATGTATAGATCAAAGTACAATGTGTTCAAGATGGACATTTCCTTTGGGGCGTTTTGAAGTGATGAATTGGATAAAATGAAGAATTAACGCAAAGGGAGTTTTGAAGGTGTGAAGATAAGGTGTAAATGAAGAGATAAACGAGAATGCATGTCAGATGTTTGATTCATCACGGAAAGAATGGATGATAGTCCATTGGTTAAGCGAATGTTAGTAGTGAGTGTGATTTGAATCGACCGGCGGGAGAACGAGAAAAAGTGGATAGAGTCGGCAAAGGAATGTTCGAAGGAAACGAATGTGAGACGTGAGAAACGAGAAGAAAGGTGCATAATAGGAGAGAATGGCCGGGGGTTTTGTGAAGGGGTTTAGTTGTGGCCCACTCTGGTCCAGGATGAACCCTACATTGACGAAGATGCCCCACAGTGAGAGTCCGTCGCGGTCTCGTAAACTCTAGGGTGGAGTTTTCTAACTGCGAACGAGCTCTCCCACTTAGTATACGGAGGTCTTTCTGGAAGGGGGGGTCTTTCTTTTGGACTACATCATGTTTTTTTCCCCTAAACGGTAGGAGTACTATTGTAAATAGGATTCAAATGTTATCACCTCATTATTTATTCAAAATTTCTTTGGAAGCCAAATTTATAACTATATTATAACTAACTTAACCACTTTTCCCCGATCAATATCAGTGCCCTCCTACTAAGTGCCCTCTAATGTTTCTTGCCTGGAATGTTAACAATGGGGATGCTGAGTACCAAGGACAATTCCATGCTCCCTATACGGAAATGGCTGCTATTTACTAAACGAAACTCGAGCGCGATGTGTGGGGTAATTTCACTTTAGTTGATTCATCAGATTGGCAACTGACTGACAATCATGGATTAAGATTCTCATATTATAATACAAGGCTGTCCTTTTGAACTGAAAGTGACAGAAACTAATTGTAGTATGTTCTCTTTACCTTAGTAATGAATTATAGCTTCTAAAACTATCAATTTTTAGGAACTTATTTTGACAGTCTTCTTCCTACATAGTCAAGAAAGTTTTAAATTTTTTAGAACTTCTGAGACAACTATAATGTATCTTCCAAGCTGACAGAGTTGTACTACAAAAGTTATTCACTTCCATGGTTAGGTTTAAAAATAGATTATGAACGCACCATATAAATAAAAGTCAAGATTTAAAGCTGTTTCTTCAAGTTCTAGTTTAAGTGCATCTGCTATTCTGATGATAGCCTTCATATAGAAACTAATGTCGACGGAAATTTATAACAGTCAAATAATTTCCCAGAATTCCTCTTTCTCCAAAACCCCAATTGAAATAGCTGTAATTACTAATGACAAAAGTTTTTTTCTATTATAATTAATAATATATAAATAAATAATATATTAATAAATTCTAAAGTGCTACCAATCAATTATAAAGTTAGAATATGCATGTCTTTATGTTTAAACCTCAAGGGTAGAACTTTCGAATTCCATCTCATCTGCCAAAATTGGTCTGTTGAGTTTCTCTCTGGTAATGATAATAATGCAGTGATGCTGCAGCAAAAGTATCAAAAGACTTTTTAAGCGATAGTTGGACAAGGAAACAAACTTTTCAGTTTAGGATTATCAAACCTGAACAAAAAGATGGACTACCTGCAATCATACAAGCCATGCTCATTCTTGTATATTTTGCACATTGCTGACCCATTTCCACTGTCTAATATAAGAAACAATATACATATATTTGAGAAATATAAGACATCGTAATGTACTAATTAATATTGGTGGTATGCCGACTTCCCAATTTACCATCCCTAAGCTCTACTCCAGATAAAAAAAAGATTGAACATTCATCCCATTTTGTCCCCAAATTCAATATGTTTTTCAGTTGTGCCAAGTTGAAAGCATTAGGATATAAACAAACAGTTTTTCGTTACCAAGACCCAGTTTTCCTGAAATACAATTCAAATGTCTAAGTAATCTCCCAGATTTTTAATCAAGCTATTCTGCAGCACCAAGATCAAAGTTCAAGACAGAGCCAACACCCTTTTGCCAGTCTTCATTTCAATCAAATTTTGGTTTTGGTCTATTAGAGACCCTCATCAAGATTTCTTACCTTGGAATTTGCATTAAATCAGATTACAGCTTCCATAAAAAATATGTTTATGTGAGACAAAAGTATTTAAATTTGGGTTAATATTATCATTCCACTGAGCAAAAATGTTTTAGAAGTATTTAAATAGCATGGTATTATGGTATATAAATATAATGACTCCAAATTATAGTTCTGATTTAGTAGTTAGGGATTTACATGTAGCAACAGTTTATCTTCTTAAAATCTTAAAATTTTAATAAACTGTGTAATCTTATCTCATATTGAAATAAAAAAATAATAATAAACTGAGCAATGATATTTATTTTCAAAATCTTGATAAAATAACTATGAATATTTTGGATGTTTTGTTAAATTTAAATATTTATTTTGCAAATTACAATACCAGTATATTGTACAAACAAATTTTTTTTAAATTATTAAAGAAAACCTCTTACCTCCAGTAAGAATTCTGAAAGCATGGTAAACCTGGTCTTCTTGAACCCCACCACCAACATCGAGAAAGTTGGCAGGAATTCCACCATGGAGCTTGATGATGTCCATTGTTGCCATCGCTAATCCAGCTCCGTTAACTATTTACATATCAGCAAAAAAAAATAAAATAAATAAAATTAAAACAAATAGTTACTTAGAACTAAAAAATATCTAAAAAAAGGTTTCTGAACCATTTGAGCAGCTACAATGAAAAAAAATTCTGCAATTCCAACTAATTTAAGCATTCGTCTTACAAGTACTCAAACTGTTTAACTATTGCAAATTAAAGTAGCGTACGGAAACTTGCTCTGACTTAGAGTCAGATTATCTAGTAAACAAAAATCATACATTGGATCATGTTAACGATAACAGAGTCAACATCTCTTTAGAAGACTATTCTAAAATTGAAAGCTTCAATAAAGAAAACTTAAATGAATTAAAACTAGAAAATAAAAATACTGCAAATTTATCCTTTTAAAAATTTTAAGATCCATAGTAAATATAATGAAAAATTTTAAACTACAGTACGCTATGTTCTAAAATTCAATAATTTTACTATATGATTTGTGTTTTTAATGGTTAATCATGTTTTATCAATTTAACTTCATCTTCCTAATGCCAAAGTTTTTAATTCAGCAAAATATCAAAACCAGGACCCCAAATCTTCAAAAGAACAAATTTGGGCAGCTATTATTGAAAATAGGAGTCTGAGGGCAGCTAACCTAAATTTAATTAATTTAATTAAGGTTTATGCCGTGAAACAAAAAGCATTGGAGTTAATTTAAATTAAAAATAAAATTAACATATAGTTTGAACTCCATTATGAAGCTAGACTTAGTGCATGCAATTAAAAATTATTTCTTAGTTACCCAAACAGCCGATGTTTCCCTCCATTCCAATATAATTCAAATTGTGTTTTGCTGCATCAACTTCCCTAGGATCACTTTCTGTTGTATCTTCTTCAGCAAATATTTCTTTCTGTCTAAAAAATAAAATACAACAAAACCAATTAAAAGAATTTCTTACAAAATAAATGTAAAATATATTGAAGACATTTGAGGTTAAACATCATTTTAGCGCTTTTCAATCTACTTTGTATTAATTAGCGCTCTTCAATCTACTTTGCACTAATTAGCGCTTTCAATCTACTTTGTATTAATAAGCGCTTTTCAATCTACTTTGTATTAATTAGCCCTTTTCAATCTTTGTATTAATTTTCAGATAATTTATGAAAATTTATTTTAATTTAATCCTTGCAAAAGATATCAAAAATCTACTCAAGAAATTACCTAAATTCAGCATTGTCATCAAACTGAATTTTAGCATCAACTGCCACAACTTTTCCCTGAGGAGTTTCAATCAAAGGATTAATTTCTACCTGTGTTGCGTCCACACTTAAAAACATTTTCCAAATATTAAGCACTTCGTTTGTACACTATTAGAAAAAAATTATAAATTACGATAAAAAAAGATTTTCACTTAAGTAAATAAATTTGTATTAAGTTTTGATATTGTTGAGTTCAATACTTAAGAAAAGACAATATGATGAAAGATGTACAGAGAACAACAAGAGAATGATTTTATAAATAACCCCATAAAAAAAAAAAGGAAAAAAAAACGTAACCAACTGACAGTGTAGATGTGAGTAAGTTCTTTACATTAGATTGCAATAGGTTGACAAGTGGTCGTAATAAAAATACAAAAAAGAAAGTATACCTTCTAGATGAGAAATTAATTTTTCAGCAACTTATTTTGCATGATGCATGTGTAATTATGGATTCAGGTTAATTATTTGCATAATGAAAATTTAAATCTAAGGCTAGTTATTCAAATCAAATTACTAATAAAAAAAAAAAAAAAAAAAATTTTTTTTACTGTGGCAGTCGTGATAGGCCCAAGTATCTTTTACTTGTATGTTTTTAACTATTTCAACAATTAAATACCCGAATAAACTTACCAATTCCCTTAAATTGCCTTTAAATTGTAAAAAATCCGCTACTTTATAAGCAGAATCTTTTGTTATTCCTTCGTATATATCAATAGGAAGTGTTAGCAAACGTTCAGGAGTTTTTTCCGCTACTTCTTCAATATCTACACCACCATCAGGACTTGCCAATAAAACTGGACCGTTATGCTCTCTGTAACAAAGAATTTACCAAAAAATAAAAATAAAAACTCGATTTAACTTTTTTTTTTTTAATTTATTTTAATAAGAGCTTCACATACCTGTCCATTAAAATACAAAAGTAAGTTTCGCGAAGAATATCAACAGATTCTGCTACCATGACTTTCCGGACCGGAATACCACTTTTTGGAGTTTGCTTCGTAATCAATTTATGGCCAACCATTTGTGAGACTAAATCTTTTACTTTTACAGGGCTGCAATACCAAATAAAAAGAACAAAGTTACTTTATAAATGATAGCCACACAAATTTATTATACACACTAAATATTTTGTTTATCATTATCATCATTATCTTCCTCTTTTCCCCAAGACTGGGGGTAAGGTGCGTGATGTGCATCAGAAAAGAGAAGTAGTAGAAAAATATGACACAAGTCGAAAAGAAAGCTCAGCCTTACCGCCCCCTCTATACCTATTAGTGAGAACTCGTCGCAGTCATAAAATCCACCCTAGAGCTTCACGGGACCGCGACGGATCCTCACCATGGCATATCGTCAAGTGTAGGGTTCATCCCCTGGCACAGGTGGGCCACAACTATGCCCCCTCACAAAACCCTGCCATTCACTCCTATTATGCACCTTTATTCTCGCCTCTGCCAAACTTACATTTCTCTATTTCAACATTCGTTTACTGACTCAATCCACTTTTTCTTCTGTCTCCCAGCCGGTCGATTCCCAACACACTCACCACTATACATCCGCTTAACCAACCGACTGTCATTCATCCTTTCCACATGACCAAACCATCTCAACGTACTTTCATTTATTCTCTCATTTACCCCTTTCTTCGCACCACATAACTCTCTAATACGTTCATTCCTCATTTTATCAATCCTTTTCACACCTAACACGCCCCTAAGATTGTCCATCTGAACACATTGAACTTTAGATCTATACCTCTTATTCCAGACCACAGTCTCACTACTATATATTAACAAAGTAACAACATACCCTCATGTAAGACCCTAGCGCACTCAAGACTTAAGTCCCTTTACATCCACCAACGATTTAATTGCACAAGCCACCTTCATGCCATTCACAACTTTCCTACTACACTCTGCATCATCCGTTCCCTTTTCATCCAACATATATCCTAAATATTTAAACTCAGACACTTGTTCCAGCTGCTCACCATCTAACATAACTTCACACCGAGGACTGTCCTCACTCACAACCCATAACCTTGCTCTTATCTACGTTTACTCAAACCCCTCCTTTTACACAACCCTGCCAAATCTCTCTACCAATCCTCTCTAACTCTCTTCAGATTCACCACACAAAACCAAATCATCCGCATATAGTAGGTATTTTGTTTATATATACCATAATTACAATTACATTTCATATAGCTATTTTAATTTAAAAATATTTATTACGCTGAAAAATAAAATTATAAATCCATAATACATTTCCAAAAAGGTTTAATTAAGACTAGGATTTTTAAAAAAAAATGAATTAAAAACCATTAAAAAAAAAGAAAAAAAAAAAAACAACTATTACTCTTTAGTG
>JABUQX010007979.1:17500-23230 GCA_015478945.1 Trachelipus rathkii
CCTTCCTTATGAAATATACGCCTTTCCAGCCCATCCTGTTATTTACGTTTATATCTCATTTGCATTATTGTTATGTTGTTCATCCATGGAGACGAAGTTTGTAGTAAAATTTTTATGGAAAAGCCCTTAAACGAAATAACGTGTTTAAACCAAGGTGAGCTGAACAACAACAACAATTACCATCTGTCAGATACCCAGCCTGACCCTACCACGGTCCCTACTACTTCTAGACCTGGTAACCTATGAATTTGCTTTCTTCTTCTAGCATCCTGAGGGTCCTTCGCAAAATTCCATCGATTCGTCGACCAGCAAACCCCGAACACCTCAGGTGCCCCAACGGTCCGGGCAATCCCGCAAAGGTGCCCCCGTAACAGTCGTTCTCATTCGTTTACTCCATATGCTGCACCCCCTCCAGGAATGTCAGCAGACATGTCATTCCCGATGTATTACATACTGCGATCCGCTACCTCAAAAACTCTTACTGAGCACAGAACCATTCCTCTGCAGTAGGGCACTCGAAAAAAAGCCCTAGGGAGTTGACGACCCTGCCAGTCACATATGAGGAATGGGTCGCATTCTCGTAAAAGCTGCTACCGAAATCAAAGTTTCCAATTCTGTCATCCTTAACGTCTCTTGGAGATGTTCCTATTATCTCTACTCCTGATGACATAAGAAACACATCTAAAGGCACAATTTATTGTCCTATTCAGAGAGACGAAGACACAGCTGTCGTTTTGGAAGAACTCCAACAGAGAAGATTTTTCCGTGCACAAAACATCTTTATAGATTTCCCCAGTCGCCGGGATAACTCCTGACAACCAAACCCCCGTTACTAACTGACGATTTAAGCACCGCCTTATCCCCACCTACAAAGTAAAAATAGGTTCACAAGTTACAGGTGTTCGCTACGTTTTCCTCGCCCAGACGTTGCTTCAAATGTTCAGCGTTGGTCATCCCCGAAAATAGCTGTAGGGAACAGGAAGACATATGGGCCGGGCAATCTGGCGGAGAATTATTTCAGCACTCCATGTGAAAATAACCGCCCTAACTGGCAGAAACTGCAAAGGACCGCCACAGTGCTTCGCTCTTTCCAAATGCCGTCTTACCTGTTGTGAACAGGAGGTTTTAGGAGCTAATGTACTATGACATAAATTGAGCAGGAGAGATGCTATAATCGCCAGCTCATGAAAAATATCAAGCAAAATCAAATCAATCTTACGACACAATCACGCTACGACCACGCCTCCACTGTGTTAATCCCGCAACACAACCCGATCCTAATAGAACTCCTCTCTTAAATTCCGTTGAAACTCAGGCAAGTACTGCAACCAGTCTACCTGTAGCTGCCCACAGTCTACCGTAACTTCTCAAAAGCACAAAAGCAGCCTTGATTGAATCCTCCGTCCAAGAGCCATCAACCAAGACTATCCTGAGGCATTAACGTCTGCAACAAGCTACCAATGAAACTAAAGCTAGCTCTCCAATACAAATTTGAAGACACTTCCGCCAAGACCACACTGTCCCATACTCACATTTGGGTCAGCGCAAACTTATTGGCAAGAGGACGGTGCTCTTTGTCCCTTAATTCGGCCTCCCACCAATTACTAAAACCGGCGCTGGTAAAGATGTTTTAAAAAACACACAGAAAAGGAACAGTCCGGCGGCAAGTTAAAGATTGATTTCGTTAAAAAATAGTAGAGGCAACCGGAATTCTTTAAACAATAACACAGTAACAGCGCCAGGATGTAAAAATGCAACTCAGAAGAGACGCCTCGCCATAAGTCCTCTAATAGAGGCAATGCCAAAGGCCTTTAATAGATTGTACCCGCAAAACATCCCAACTAATGAACAGACTGCACTCAACAGAAAAATGTCATTAATAGTGTACAAGACAGTTTTAGTTCCTCTGATTCTTCCTATAACTCTTCCCCCGAGTTTCCTTTATCGGCCCTCTCTTAAGGGATTCTTCCCCTAGAGATGAATTGGATAAACAGCTCCAAATGGAGCTCGAGTGGCGATGACGCCATTTTTCTTCCTTTTTTTCCTTTTGCCCCTTTTGTCCCCTTTCCCCTGCCACTTGCCCCCGGAGAAAGGTGAATGGAAAACTGTTCAAAGCGTAAACGTCGCAAACGATCTAAACGTTCTGGGTCTGATGGAGGCATGAAGATGGACCCAGAGGTCCATTCTCCAATCAAACTACCATTTCCCAGATCACCCGCATGGATGAAGTACTGGAAAAATTCGTCCAGAATCAGAACCCTTGCAATTCATCGAATGCCCATATTGGAAATCGATGGTCGTAACCCCAATACAAATTCTCAAAAAGACGAATACGATTTCGGATGAGCACTTCCTCGCCATATTCATGGAAACCACTCTCTGCCCCTTCTCACATTTCTGAAAGTCTGCTTGCCAAGGCCGGTTGCTGATACTGATCTGCACTAATAAATATGAGCTTACGAATGCTCTCGGCTAATTTAACCAACGCAATCCCACATAACAGTTGGATTTGGGTTGAATTCCACTTATCTCGGCATTCATGGTGAAGCTCTTTTACCAAATACATCTGAAAACTCCTCCTAACAGAAAATGTCATACAACTAAAATTTCTCTGGTGTATGACTACCCTCTGCCCCCAGGTTTTGTTCTCCTTCTCGCCGAGACGCCACGTCTCAATCTTCCCTCTCAATCTGAACCCACCTCCAACATTTCCCCCAGTCACATAGAGACAATTGTCTCTAATAGACCACCATCATAATATTCATAACTCACCATGACTACTTTCCTTCATGGATTGGTCGTGGCTATTACTCCTAAATTTCGAAAGAACTTGTTCTCATAATAACCATATGCAAACACCAAAAGTGTATATGTTTGCAGGAACTTCCGACTATGACATCGTGACTTTTTCACCATCTGATAATAATCGCGTAACTTCTATAGAAAGAGGTGAGCAATGGATAAGGGAGGGGCAGGAATCTACATTCACAAATCTGTCCCCTATTCCCCAGTTCCTCTCCAAACCAAACTTCATCAGTAGCGGCAAGAAATTCCACTTGTCATCGACATTTACTGAGTTATGTTCAATCTACTTTAGCGTCCGAGTGTGAATTTACTAAGGTCGACTTATCCTGATCTTTTTTAAACAGCTCCCTGCTTCGCGGTTTGTTAGACTAGGCGAGCTTCAACTCCGCCGACCGCCTTATGGGGTGACTCTGTCACTTCATCTAAGTCCCAAGATCTTATTAGATCTCCTAACCCCCTTTTCCCTGGGATGCTTAACACAGGACTCCCAACCTATGAACGCTTAGATACACTACACTTCTTCTTGTAAACATCGATATTTCTTTTGTTCCCATTCCTATGGATCGTTTTAGCCTGGTCCCCGTTTGATTATTTATTCGGCAGCGATCATTATTACCCAATAGCATTAAATGAGCTTGTTCCAAGCCCAATGCAAAAACCCAACTCCAGCTGGGTTATAACCGAGCGGAGTGGGCTCCTTTTTATCAGGCACAGCTATCGGCCTCTTTGCTCCTTTCTAAACGATTTCGCGACTGTTGAGTGATGCCTTTTGTGCTTCTTCCAGAAAGTAGGTCAATCCTGGCAGGCGGAAGCTTGCATCCCGCTGTCTTCCTAGGCAGGCCGGTCGGCAACGCCGCTTGGTGGTCCCGAAGAGTGCGCACAAGCAACGCGAAGAAGAAGAAACTCTACAAGCAATATAAAAAAAGACCCCGCACCACCGCAAACATGATTATTTTAGTGCACCAGCCGCGAGATCTGCGCGAATTATCGTCAAACGCGTAAAACAATATTTTCGAACTTATATTTCAACTGTCAACTCCACAACTCCCTCTTCCTTTAGTGTGGAAAAGTTACACGAGAAAATATCTTCGTCGCTCCCAATAGAGCTCCTCACCCACAGTCCCCGTTATGGGCCTGTATAGATGATACGATCTCCGCTCCTCCTGCGTGTGGTAGGCGGGTGGCGTTAGGTTGATAGGGCTTTGCTAAACGCATTCGAGTCATCCCGCAGGTACCAGCTGAAAGGGCCTTCTGTCCAAACACATCTGCGACGAACTGACACGAGCACTGCGAGAGCTTTTCAAACAAGGGCGAATAGGGGGAAGATCTTCCATTCTTGCATACATACCGTCTGTTTACACTTGGCAGAAGTAGTCAAACTGCAGCTGGCGAGTTATGGCAGAGAACGGTCGCGTTACTGGTCGCGGTCCTCAGAACATGCAATGTTCAGTATATCATGCTCGCGATCGATGAAGCTTAGCGATACCCTGCGGTTCCGCATTCAGGCAATGTTTTGCTGGATCATATATAACAAGAATCTGGATCGAGATCCTCTTTTGCCGATGCTATTTGGACTACAGGGCTTGCTTTGTAATTCCATATGCGGCCAACCAAAGCCTGGGAAAAGAAATCGAAGGACTGTGGGGGATAACAGCGAAAGGACGCATCGATCATACTGGATCGCATTGACGTAGCGACATGCCATATTGTCCTGTAAATTAATGGAGGAAGAATGGTTTTAGTCAGGGCCTCTGGCTTCTCTCCCCTGGGTGTACTGGAGAGTCGCCACAGGGGCCACTCTGTTTCAAACACTTCCAGTTTGGGCTTTCGCGCAAGGAGAGATGCTCCGTTCGACGGCCGACCGTGGGGTGTGGTCTCGCGGGCGCTCGGCGGGGCCCGTTGATTACAAACTAGAACTATGACATCCGGGAAGCGGTTCTCAGAGCTGGTGGGAGTGGTTTGCCTTGGTGTCTTCTTTTGACCTTTGGAAAAACGCCGTTGATGATAAGACGGTTGGAGGTAGCATGGGTTTCTCCTTAATACCGTCCATTCGCAGAGTCCCGTGCTGGGGTTTGCGCGGTGTACACCTCCTAGGGTCATATTTGTTCATTAAATGTCTTTCTGATGGTTAAAGTACACGATGCTCATCCAAGTTCGTGGCTGTCTGTCTTCGTATTCTGGTCACGCGCACCACTTGTCTCTAACGATGAAAGGCGTTTCGCGAGGTAGTGGTCTAGGGAGTTTGGTAGCTATATTGTGCTCTGTGGATTTAACAATTGACGAATTAGGTTGACTTCGTCTATCCCAGCGACGGTCAATTTTTCTCGTACTATTGGATTGCATGGAACCTGAGTGTTATATATGACGGTGCTCGGTGCCAAGACTGCCCTTGTTCTGCAAACGGCAAACTGTCAACTAAAGCTATTGAAATAATTTCACAAGTGGGGTATCTCCATTGGCTTCCATTTTTTCTCCCACCAAAACCTCAGCAGTGCTTTTTGCAAGAAAAAAGGGAATCGAAGAACTTGCTACCAGTCTTCCCCAGCGAACTAACTTATATGGTTCGGCGCCATTCCCTGTAACTTCACAGGTCGAAATTTCTAGGGCTCATGCTAGACGACCACTTAGCATATGCTACCGCATTTGTAAATACTAAAAACAACTTGGTCATTCGCGCTCTTCGATTCTGTTACGGTCAATCTCGCCTCAAAATCTTGGGGTGCTGATGGCAAAAAGTCCCTTTTACGTCTATATTCGCCTAGTTTCGTCGAGCTTGAACTATGGCTGTTTTAGTATATGGTGCAGGCCTCCCCGTATTCTACTACTGCATCTGTTGGATCCCATACAAAAACGAGGCGATCCCGTATCTCGACTGGAGCCTTCCGATCGTCCGGTCTGGGTAAGCCTTGAGTTGAAGCCAATGTG
>JABUQX010007980.1:0-37500 GCA_015478945.1 Trachelipus rathkii
GAGTACTTTGTACTTTTACTGCCAGTATCTAAAACCATGTGTACTCTAGGTTACTTGATGATCTTGACGCTTTATTGTAACCATTGTAAATTTCAAAGATAACTTGATAATGCTGACTCTCTCTAGAGAACAGTATGATTTTAATATTCCTCTAATTATTTTTTATTTTAAATTTTATCCTTTTCTACTAATATCTTAAGATACATCTATTTTACTTATATAATTAGATCTGCATACGTAATTCTAATAAATATTTAGAAATTCCATTTTTTATAAAAATGTATTATTAATATATTAATATATACTATATATTATAATACTCTATATTATATATATATATATATATATAGTATATATACTATATATACGCTCCAGTTAGACTCTAATTAATAATATATAATATATATTATATTATATATATATAAATATATATATTATATAATAATATTAATATATATAATATATATTAATAATATGTTTCTTTCTGTCCTAAGTTTAATAATCTTAGTCTATACCTAATAAAGAACTGATCCTAAAATTCTCTAGCACATACTAGCTTTCCTTAACACATCCAACAGTAACATCACATCTATGTGCTGTCCTACTGTTCACTCAATGATCTGGTTAATATCATAATAAGTATTGTTGTATTGAATTGTCGATTACATATAATATGTGCATCTCCTCCTAGTATTGTCGTCCTGACTAGGGAATGTGACTCATGGTCTCAATATTTCTTATGGGTAGATCTGCTAAGGCTTAATTATTTGTGTGACCATAACTCTATTGCCTTTTGTAACTTTGTTTCTCATTCATGTGTAAGCAACTTCTCACAATGTTATATGTAACATCGTAGCTGAGCATTTTTTGTCCTGTCATGTTATTGTTTTTATAGTAAAAGAAATTTTGAATACCTATGTACTTTTATTGATTTCTCTATACTCAGATAAATCAGTAATAGCTAGATTCTGCTATAACACGTTCACTCCGGCCCCTCGATTTCCTCAGTCCACCTGCCAAGCAATATATAACTGTGCCCTCCTGCGTTTAGGCTTTCTCCTCGCGAACGATTTTGTGTACCTAACACAACATAAAAAAAGGTTTTTGTTATAACATATTTATTAAACCTCAAATTCACTTAGTGCCCAATGAATCTCACCCTTAACCATGAATACCCATTAAAACCTTTTGTGCTTACCAATCTTTCATGCTTTCAATAGAGCGTAAAGATAAGTTTCTTTATGTAAGCGCGCATCCTATTGATTACATATATAAAATATATTATTTTATAGCATATAACATACATTATATAAGACATTTTATAATATAATATACTAATACAAAGATTATTCAATTAAAGGTGTATTGTTTCTCAATTAATTATACATTATATCATGAGCTCATTTATTATACCAAATACCTAGTCTACCAAAGTTATGCATTATACTTAACCGTATAGTATCTTACATTGTCAATACTCGATTAGAAAGTAGAGAATAACTATGAAACAATAAGTTTACTCAGACCCATAAAATGCAATGGCTATTCATTACCTTAACTAAGAGTAACATAGCTTATCTATCTATAACACTTGCTCTTATGATCTCAGCATATATAGCGTACGAATTAACTTGCGAGGGCTTATTAGGGAACGAAGTCAGCGTGTTACTCCAATAAGAATAAATGTAGCTAAGGCACTATATACTATTCACTCAAGCCACGTTGTACCTCATTCTCATACTTTTTTATCTTATCTCTCTATAGTGTTTAAATTATTAACATTATCTATAGTATGGGATACAAAGCTATATACTCGTATATATTGTGTAAAATTCGGAGACCGGTTCACAGCAGAGTATCTGAGAACCGGCATAGCTCTCCTGATTTCTGTATGTGTCAAAAGTTATTAGTATTATCAACAGTATATCTCATAAAACATAAAGTCTATAATTAACGTGTTTTTATATATATCTCAGTCTAAATTCAGAACTTAATTACACCAATGAGAAACTAAGGACCATATAGAGGTATCACTCACCCACACCATATACTTAAAATAATTAACTATCTGTGTTCAGAAAAAGCTAACATTGTCCTCAGCAACTTAGCCTAACCCAACCTTTCTAGCTCTGTGTGATAAGATATGTTATTTTTTTTTTGATAGTAATAAGGTAATAAATTGACAATAATATATAATATATAAATAATATATATTACATATAATTTTTATAGAATTGTATCATAGTACTCTAAGAGAATTGTATGCTTGGGTGAATATTATTTATATGATTAAATATAGCTTCAATACCATAAATAAGCGTATATAGGCCTAAAAAGTTATTATTTAAAAAAAAGATATCAGAGAATTCTGAAACGGAAAAATTAAAATGGACTTCTAACTATATTAAGCATGAATTCAAATAAAGAAATAAAATAATTTTCTTATAATAATGAATCTTTCTAAACAATTTTTATGAGATAGTTTTACATAAAATTCTTATATACCTCTCATTATATAATCCATAGCAGATAGAATATTAATATAGTATCTCAACAGGCCCAGTAAATAAGTGCCAGGCAATGTAACTAAAAAATCATATAACATAGGTACTACTCGAAAATATAAATATATCATTTTATTAATTAATACATAGGGATAGATTTTTTATTATACTTATACGCATAGATTAAACTTATATATAATAATAATAAATAACAACTATATATTAAAAAAATTAAACTAGTCTATATTTAATATAAAATTAAAAATTGTTAAAATAGATATTTTATATATATAATAAATTTATACATAGTTTATTTTTAATTTAAATTCCTGAATAAATGGAGTGCGGCATGATTTCACCTCTATCGACTTCTCGAAGAACGCTCGCATAATATAAGTCTATAAGCTATACAAGTGTTGAATATATTATTTTTCTTTTTATATTCACTAACCCATTGCATCAATTTCATTACGATGTAGTAATAAACCAAGTAAACTAGTAATTAATGAATAAAGAGAATATATTTGAGGTTCTCCTCGTATATATATATATAGCCATTTTAATTTCAAACATGCATACTTTAATGTTATATTAAGTAGACAAGGATACAATCTCTAATATCACATGGAACCTAAACGCATAGGTCCAGTATACACTCTGGCCCATAACCCCAGGCTTCTCGCTATGCTCTTATTGGAATATCTCGCAATGTCCTTTATCATTTCCTGTGATGGATCGTGCAGGAAAGTGTGTAATTCGAGAAATTCGTTCTTCACAGCGTCCACTCTGCTAGTTCAACCAATTCCTTCTGTTTCCCGTGCCTGGCCACGACAAACTCCCACGAACAGATGTGGCTTAAACTTAAAGAAGCGTTCTTAAGAAATACTTTACATTTAATATTAATGAATTTAAGAGAGAGATAATTTCTTATATTTATTAAGTGATGTGTTGATAAGTGTGTGTTAAGATCAGTACCTCAAAAATAAACTCGAACAAAATTTTATTTATCTCTGGTGTAAGACAAGGCTGATCATAAATTTTTTGGTAATATATATATTTTGAGTACTCCTCAAGCTAAAAGAAATCAACCGTTTTATCCCGAAAAAGAATTGGTTCTTTATCTTCCATGTTAATCATTAATATAATTAGCAATCTTATTACTTTATTGACCACGTATGTAAGCTTGACTCACAAGTAGCATTGTTTTACATTTAACTATTATAAAATCAATTATAGAGAAATTGACAATGCGGTAATGTAACTATTTGTGGTGGATTCTTGTGGACCTGAAATATTTATTATATAGATATTTATGGTTATTTTCAACTTTCGAGGTTAGGTTGGGTTAGTGAGGTTAAGCCGTTATAGTGTATAGGTATAGATTTAGGTATAGGTTTTAGGAGAGTATGTAAACAAAATCCTAAAGTGAGTGATATTATATTAAATTTATAATAAATATATGTATTAATGCGACTCAATCTCTCGCAGTTTTTGAAAGATGATTAGTTACGTTTTGTTAAAAGCTAAATAGTGATAATACAATATAAGGTATTAATCCTGAATAATATAATAATAATATGATATTTATTTATTTATTCGTATTAAAGATAACACTTATCTACGATGCAGCTTATTATGGTTACAGCTCTGTAGCCCTTATATTTCATAGGTGAGTAATATATATTATATAGATGTACATTGAGCCCTACATATATATTATTAACTCATATATTAATAATATATATACTATATTATATATAATATAATTTATAATATAATATATATTATTTTATTAAATATATTACATATTATATATTACTATTTTACATATATTAACTTATAATAATATAAATATATATATATATATAATATTATATATAAGTTATATAATAATTAATATATTAATATACTCGTAATCATTATGTAAATCATCACTATAGCAACTTTTTCTATTATTACATTATAAACAGCCTAGCTTTGTGATCAATAATGATATTTAAATAATTTCCTCAAAAACAATAGGTGATTATTTGGGGTGTAAGGTGTACTAACGGATATAGAAACACTATATAGGAAAATATTTGATTTGATTTATTTGAAGAGAGTTAGTAAAAAAATAATTAAAATATTATAAATAATAATCACCAAAAAATACAACTCTCAATAATAAACCAAACTCATATAACACAGAAATAAATAATCCCACCGTGTAAACCCCCGTTTAGGAATTAATATTAGTAATTAAATTTCATATTAGATCAGTTTTATATAATTAATAGTTTTTAGGTGATTTTAGTGTAATGCTTTTTCAACTTAAAAAAATTAGTATTTTAAAAATTCAAATTAAATAAAATAATTTTAAATACTCTAAATTAGGTTAGAAAAAAACATACTAAAAATAACTCCAAGCAACATCAAACACAAATTATTCCCCAAATATCTTATAAAGTTTATATATCTAAATAATAACTATAGTTTTTATAAGTATTTTTAAGCCGCCTTTTTTAAATAAAAATTAAACATTAAAAATTAAAATAACACTCTAATAGAATTACCCTCCTATATAATAAATAATATATATGATATATTGCAATATATGGCGAACGTGAGCACTTAAAGGTATAAAGTATATTCCTTAGTACTTTTCAATATGTAATTCTGTGATATTCTTCTTCAAGAGGTCTCTCTTTATACCAAATTTGAGTGAAAAACCTTCTCATACATGATGAACGTTAGATTATTATGCACTTGCGAATGCTGAGTTGTTGGAGTGTTGAAGCTGGCTAGGTATTTTTTCTGTGTGCATAGAGTGGTGTGATATTTTTGCAGAAATAATGTTGTTTTTTGCATTTGTTAATTAAAGTATTTAAAATGCAACCAAATAATAAAAAACTCTCAAAATTATCAATCCATCTCAATTAATTACTCTCCCTTTAATATCCAGGAGTGTATCCACGTGGTGAGATACTCGAACTTCTCTGGACGAGTATTTGAAATAGAGTGCGCGGCGCTGTTTCTTAAATGTGTCTCATGGTTAGTTCTCAATATACCCAACGATTGATCTAGTTGTGTGTGTTCGGGTTGCACAAGAACTTCACAAAATAGTAAATTTTTAAGAAAGAGTTGTCTAACATGATTAATGTAGAGAGTAACATTATTATTGCATTGATATTACCATTGAATATAAGGCTAAAACAAAGCCAAATTACAAGATCATAGTGTATCGACCATTTCGCAATATCTCTCTGTGTGTGCCAATAATTTGGAATAAAATTTTCATTAATAAATTAGACATAAAAGTCCGAACATAGTAACTCGTCTCAGTAGAGTCAACTCGTCATATCTGTACTTCTATTCACATGTAACGGTTTACATTGGTTAATGGTATAACTATATTGCTATCGATTACATCTATTATTAATAGATTTCTCTAGAAATTTGTTAAATCTGGCCAAGATATAAAGAAGTATGTAACAATTTAAAAATATCGTATTATTATTGTTTATTGTTTTGTATTTATTTTTTTAGTTGTGCGTTTAGTTTTTATGTTCCGACAGCGTAAATATCGTATATATAACTTAATTACATATATATTATATACATATATATATTTCTAATACCGCCTCTCAAATAAAGTACTTCATGTTGAAATCATAATATTTTTTTTAAAATTTTCACGTTTCTTACGTATGTAAATCTCGGAAATAGATAATCATCAGTGTTGAAATTTTTTAGTGTTCATCAGTGATAGATGATGGACAATAGTGTTGCTACCACTTATTTTCTTATAAATTTAATAATTGCTTTTAAATATTTTTTTACAATAAGTAATCATATAAATATAAAGAAATTAATGTATAAGCTCTATATATAATATATATTATAATATTAATATATTTCAATAATCTAAATAAATTTCTAAAAATTTATTATAATTAATATATATACTATATATAGTAATAGAGTAATATATATATAGTATATAAATGTATATATTATACTTTATATAGTATTAGATATATATATTATATATCTTATTATATTATATATTATCTATACTCTGCTCTTCATCTCTCTCATTCTTACTCTATACATCTCTCTCTAATCTCTCTCTCTCCGCTAAATTATGAGAATGGGATGGGAGGAGGCAGAATAAAAGTTTGGAAATTTATAATAAATCAAATACTTACGTCTGATTGTAGTTCTGAATATACACTTTTTTATCGATTATTATGTAAGATTTAATAATAATGAATTTTATTATATTAATTTGTATTTAAATTTATTATTCTGATTGTTTATGCATGATAAACAATATCAGAATGATTAAATGATATTATTTTAATTCTATTTTTGCATATTTGCATTATATTTTTATAAAAATTAATTTGTTTATAGAAAAGATGAGGTTCATTTAAATAATGTTGATATTATTATATAAAATCCTATGTTCGCAGGTATATTTCCTTATTTTACTTTTAAAATTGTTTTCGTTTTGGGATTTATATATATTATCTCTATTATATATTATTATTATTTATATCACTCGTGAAGGATGAATTGCAGTTCACTTTTAAAGCTCTTTTTTATTGTAATTTATAATTATATATATTTGTATCACACGTGAATGCATAGTGTGTGTAAATTTTAATTTACAATTTAATAAATGCTATATTACATATAATAGTATTATATTTGACGACAGCATATTATGTAGTGATTAGGTTAAGATATGAAATGCTTGTTTTATTTGAATAATGCATGCTTTGCCAGAAGTGACTATTCTCATGGCAATGCTCTTTATTAATAATTGTTTAAATATATGTTTTTGTATTTATGCGCTCAAATTGTGGAATATTGTTTGAGATGCGATTTATTCATATAAATAATATTGTATTTATAACTCTCGAAAATAGGTAGCTGTGTTTATAAAATGTGACCTACAGAAGAGAGAACTTTTCAATCCTTTACTCTCAACTAATCTATGTCATCGAAGAATGGCAGGCAGGTGAAGAAAGAGAATACCTACATATGATTGATAAATGAGTATATTAAACAGTTCTCTCTCAATATATAATAATTATCATTTTAGGTAATATAAATTTTTCCTTATCCTATATATTCTCTGTCTACTTAAGAGTTTAATGGTGAAAAGCGTGGGTTAACGTGAGTTATATATTTATAGATTTCATATATTTTCATATTATTATATAATAATATTAGGTAAAAAAGCCAAGCGTCATTATACCTAATGCATGTTGAGCCGATAAAAAAGCAAATGTTCGCCGGATAGTATAACGAAAGTACTTTTCGTCTATACACCCATAAGTGAAATCTAGTTCGTAAATTATAATTAGATAATATACTATATATATAATAGATTTTTAGATAATTTTTATACTATTTCTCTCTCTCTCTCCGGTTATATATTACGATAAATGCAATACCTCTGCAACTCAATTGTCATTCTGTATACTCACTCCTCTCATATATTTTCACCATGCTGGGTACTCTCTCCTGGATTCTAGCATGACTCGCATTCGCGTTGCAATGTGTTTGTACCCATTATGCACGCTACCTCGACAGACTCATCTACTACAGTACATGAACGATGCTAATACTTCGTCTTCTGTCAATCGTCAGTCTTTCACAATCAAATTTGATTTGCGTGGTTACTTTGCACTCTCCTTCATTGCTACAATCTCATGGATCCCTCCGGACTTTGCGTATTTTAATTCATCTTACTCATATACACGCTGCTCGGTTAACTCCTCTGCTCTTGCTTCCTATACTGTTACACATAGGCTAAGATCGGTGAAGTGCAAGTGATAAATGATAGTTTAGTCAGTAGATAATCTATTACTTCTGCATTACTTCTCTTTGTTACAGTCTGTAGCAGTATATCAAGTTGTTTCAACACACTTTGCTAATCGCTTTACATTCGGCTAGGGAATTATGCAATGATTCGTATTCCAAGCTTTTATGGAATATTGAATTTTTTAATCTTACATACAGTTTTCTCTTTTTATATTAAAAATATACCGACATAGAATAATATATATATAGTTAGTAACATATTTATAATAATATGTTATATACTGACATAATTAAATTAATTTGCTATTAGAGTTAAGTTATTTAGTGAATATAGATTAGTCTCATATGTTAGAAGCTAGTTGTAATTTAGATGCTTTTATATATTATGATATTTAATTTAAATATTATATTGTATAAACATTATTTATTAAGATTATATTTTTTGATTGATAGTGTTATAACTACTATTATATAGTTATATATTATGAATAAATTAAATTAATAATATTATTATTTATAATAAGTATATGTATATATTATAGAGTATGAGTGTGGTGGTTAGCTACTATTAGTGCAGGCTTTGATAGTACATCATTTATGCATTAAATTAAATATTTCACAATATATATTAAACCCGCATTGCTCTATTCTTATTCTCAAATATGATATACTATATTATTGTATTAGATAATATAGTTTTAATTTATACTATATTATTTTATTATAAAATTTTAATGTTTATTGTAATAATATTATAATAATTTAATATAATTTTTATTTATATTTATCCTCATTTATTATTCAATATATTCTATTATTATATATATTATTTATTAATATATTGTATTATTAATAGTCTGGTTTTTATATATGTTATATAGAATATTTGTAAAGAATTGTGCGTTGGATAATTGGGTTGGATGGTGATTTTAATATTTTACTGTATTGTTTGATCGATATGTAGAGAATAGAAATAAAATCATTGCAAAGAGGTAGATGGCAGAATGTAAATATTATGTTGTAATTCGAATGATTGGTAGATTATTATATTCGTTTCGTTTGGTTTGTTGTGCTTCTTTACTCTCACTCTACGTTTGAATTATGATTACTGTTTATTTGAATTAAAATTTATGATTTATGATATATTGTAATGAAATTTGAACATCTGTTTATATATTTTATTACTTTTTTTTTCATCTTAGCTCTTTTTTTTTTTTTTTATATATATACCTTATGATTGGCACATCAACTTCAACGGGCATAGGCCCTATTTCTAAAGCAGGATTGGATTTATTGGCCTAGGTTTCCGTGCTTCAATCAACTAATATATAATATATTACCTTTACATAGTACTCCCTTACTGATTATTTATAATAGTATATATATAAATTTATATCGCATATGCTAAAGGATAAAATGAGTCCGAGAGCTAATACCAACTGTACGCATTGTGCTCTTATTGATAGTACTTGTGTGGGGACCTAATACTCTCAAAAGTTGCTCTGTCAAGTGACTTACACCAAGGTACGGGCGTCTAGTGAGATTTGAGGTGGTGAGTAAAGAGAATAATTCTCACTATAAATCAGATAAAGATTATGGTCAGGGAATAAGAGGATGAGGGGTAAAGCTAACCTGCAGTAAGTACCTAGTGATAAACCCTGATTATATATTACTATATTCAGAAGAAAGCATCATGTCCATGAATTATCATAAATACCTCCCTATTATAATTGCACATAATATACATATCCTAGTAATCCTCTCCCTCTCATACTACTAATATTATTATTATATGTGAAATCCTATGTCTAATATTATTATACTATATTATTATACCAATATATATATATTTAATCAATAATAGTATCGGGATGAGACTACTTTTATGTTGAGACATGCTGATAATGAGCAGTCGACATTACTTCACTCGATACCATACATCCTCCAGAAACTGTTTACGTGGTTCGCTCTCTCTTAGGAAATAAGCGAGTTAACATTCTGGTCCTACGATATCAAGTCCTGGTCAAAATATTATACATTGTCTCGCGATACCATGTCAACTGGTGAAAGAATATCAGAGAAAACAAGAAAGGAAAAAAACCAAAAAATGAAAACAAAAGAAAAGAAAATCATTTTTATGATATCCTTCAGAAGTATCTTGCAAAAAACTACAAGTAGCCTACAGTGGTAAAGAATCCCGTTTTTGATCCATCTAAAATTTAGTTAGGAAAATGTAAAATAACTCCCAATAAATAAGACTAAATTAAATAAATTTGGGGCTATTTTTGTTTTTTTAGGAGCAGGGACTGATTAGTAATTATATATTAGTAAGCTAGTGTATATATTCCTTGTAATCCTTATGGCGGTTGCGCTGATAATCCGGGAACTACACCCTATATCCATATATATATATATGATCATAGTAGATATTCATTTTTATATATATATATATATATAGTATATATTATATTAATATATATATATACTATATTTGTGTGTGTGTGTACTATTACACGGCAATGTAGGCGGCTCGAGCCGATACGGGGGGAACACAGTCGCGTAACAGAGTGAGACACTGCTTCTCTCACATACTCCCGTTCTAGGGCAGAGTGCTGGCGGGCCGCGCAGCCACCCGCTCCTGCGAGACCATACCAAAGAAGGAGAAGAGAGGATTTATTAGTTCCTACCCCGTAGTTCCCACCGGAAGGCCGAGATTACCCTCGAACTCGCGTGCGCGGCTCGGTCGCGGGGTCTAATACACGTGGTGGGGTATATCATATTACTGTGTGTGAAAGAGAAAAAAAAGCAAATTTAAATAGAAAGATTGTCTATTTAATTTTTTTAAACGGCGCTCAGAAACCACATTAAAATGGGTCTTTATATAATAGGCTCTCTATCAATTAAGCCCCATTCCTTTTATATATTGGGGTTCGCCCTTTGGGTAATATAATTTTTCATTTTCTTGTATTGCTGTCAGGCAAAATCTCTGAATAAAAAGCTTTTACTAGGGTGATAGACCACAAATGGATATTCCTTGTTCGCCTGTCTAGCTACATGCCTCGCTCCTTTGCCAGCCAATATATGTATAATTTTAGTATTTTAGGTTCTCTCTCTCTCCATTTTTTTTTATTTTGTGTATCTTATTTTTTTCTCTAACATTGTTTCCGCCAATAGAAATGTTAGCCACGCTGGGAATCCTATGTGAGAGCGACCATTGTTGGGTATTCCTTTTCCTCATACTGGCTCGGGGACTGGCATTGTGTAGGTTTTGAGATATGGAATTGAGTGGAAGTGGTATGCAAGCTCATAAAAAAGCCGATTCTCTCGTGCTCCTCACAGATTCCTCCATTTTTAAACAGATAATACTTCTAACTTCTATATATACCTATTTAATTATAGTTTTTTTTCCTTTAGAATTTCTATTTTTCATACTATACTCTTATAGTATCTATATATATATATCCCTAAGTAGTTTACTATATATAATTAAGGGTTACTATGACTTCAAGAGGAAGGGAACCATCCTAGGTACTATTATTTCCTCCCAAGAACGGTTGCAAAGAATAGTCTTTAATAGGGTTATTATATATATATAGGTATATACATGCCATCTTCTCAGAAAGCCTGCAGTTAATTCTCCGGTCATCTAGATGAGCTTTACGTTCTTGATTGTGAGTTGCGTTACTGACTTTATAGATGATCTCTCATTCGTATTCCGGGGTTCCTCCCATGCGATCGTATGCCAACCGGTCAGATTAGCTTTGTCTGGTTACTCGGATATCTCGGCATCTACTCCGATATTCTCAATGTGATAGTTTCTACAGTGATATGGAGGAGCTGCACTTTATAGAGTCCCCGACGAGCTGTCGCTCTCGCAGGACGGCGCGCGGTAACTCTCTCGTGGGCCTCATCGGGTAGAAGAGGCTAAGAATCACTCAAGGAGTTATTTTATGCTTATGAATCATTGCAGCTGCTGTTTTTATCGTGCGCAGCCATACTCCCTCAGTGCTTCCATGACAAAAATTATACTCGCGCACCTTATCTAGAGTGGTCTCGACTTACAATCGGTCCTGTGTACCTTTGACCAAGTGCAAGGCGGAGATGCGTAGCTGAGGTCTCTGTCCTGCCATAGGCGGTCCATATTCCTATTGAACAAAGAGCACTCCTTTTATGGTTTTAAGTCGCGTTATCTTTTTAGCTTGTCGTGAGTAGTAGGGAGTACGATTTGTATAATGAAACCGGGGCCCGGGATCTAATCCTGTAAGTGAAGGTGAGACAAGTAGATAATTTACATCATCTATTAACTGTTTTATCTATCTGAAAATTTTTAAAAAGATATACCTGAATTTCCATAAGGTAGACAGATAATATATTTCCCAAAAAAAATTCTGTAATGTTCATATTACATATATAGCTGTAGCATAGTATATCTTATATATATGTAGCACGGAGCCGGAGTAGGACCTAAAAAATATTTTATAATTACAATAAATGAGCGGAAGTCGGAGCTTTCATAATGGGTTAAAAAAATGGGGTAACTGAAAAATTATAGGGGAATTGAGTTTATTGTTGTTGTAGGAAAGTATAAGCTGGGTATTTATATGAGTCAGAAGTAAGTGAGTTAGCGTTCAGTGATATATATGAATAGGTACTGAATTATGCTGTGAATAGAACCAATGCGTATATTGTTAAAAGATATAAGTATTTAAATAGAATGTAGACTATAATTCTATAATATATCATATTTTAACTAATTGAAAATAAATGATTGTGCGGGAAAATGAATATAGGGAAGTGTATAGTGAAAAAAAATAAATATGTATTTATACTAGGTATATGGTGATATTTTAACAACAGCTCATCAGTGCCCCACTGGATATAATTAAGGGAAGCTATTCATATATATAAATGCCTCATATGATTAATAATCTATATATGCATATTAATATATATTTATGATTATTATAAGTGGTAGACATCTGAAGTGGATATTCAAAATAGATATGATAGTTGTGCCCTCCTTACTACTAACAATCTCTAATATGTAAGAATAATTAATTTCTATTCAATCTCAACTAATATAATAATATGATCCCGGTGAAGTAGAATATATATAAGTTACATATAATATGAAGAATATATATAATATATAGGGGCCGATAGCTTTTCTTCTAATGTTTATTTGTTACTTCAATAGGTGCCTCTTGATTAATAGATTCGGAGACGTAATGTATTTCTCATAAAGGGTGTAATAAATCATTATTAGCATTTATTCAATGATATTTTATAGTATATACCAATTCGTTCGTTGAGATTCTTTTTCTTTATAAGTAGAATGAGGAGTCACTGACTTTTCCTGGATTGGACTCCCTTTTTGAATTCGAGTCTGAACGTTTCTTTTAATTTAGAGAAGTTTGAAAGGTTCAGAGCTTATTTCAGGAGAAGGTACTCTTTAAGTCACTCTTAATCACTGATTTCTTATGAAGTGTTCTTTGCTTTGGCTTGAAAGATCATTGGAGTGTGCATGAACTATCTTGGTGAGTATACTTATTGATGCACTTGATGCTCAGAAAAATTATTGACGTAGTCGGACATAGCGTTAGCATAAGTTATAAAATACATAGAAACAAATTATTAAGATAAAGTTGCGAAGTATTATCAATTGGAGGGTGGTCACTACTACATATTGCTATCCCACGTATAATGTCACGGAGTGGTAAGTATTATAAATACCTAAATTAAAAAGAATTATAATGCGATTCCATAAGATTTTTTTTGTTGTAATAGATCTGTGAAAAACTGTTTCAAAAAGAGTGAGTGTTTTATATTAGTTATATATGGGGGAGCATCTCGCATACCTCGCACAAACAATATAAGAAGACATTTCAATGATACTAAGAAATAATAAAAATGATTTAAATGACATACAAACATTTCAAAGATATACAAACTTACTGCTTTTAGCCCTTTAAGCAGCGATAAAGCACACAGAACAAGAGATTTTAATGGCAATAAATACAGAATAATAAATGTCAAAGTGGTAAAATGGTATATACATAAAAATACAAGAATGTGTACACATTTATAAGTGAAGGTGCAATGCAACCACAGACAATATTGGTGTAGTTATCCGGTCGGACCTAGAATGTATATCGCCAAATCTACCCTCATTGTTGTAGAAGTTTTCGGTGATATCATTTGTGTGAAATACAAATCAATAATGAACATGGTGTTGCAACGTGTTTATAAAACCTTTATTTTTTTAAAAATGTCCAAAATCTCAAGAATTAAAAAAAAATGAAAGATAAATGATTCAACAAATGTTACTCCATGTGTGAATAACGAAATTACCTCTATATTATTTTTCCTTACTCCTCATTAGAATTCCCTTATAGAGTCTTACACCAAGAAATCATAACTTCTTTTCAACTAAGGAACGTGATTAAGCCTTTGAAAGCCTTCTTTGCAAAACCAAATATTCCAGATCGTCGAAAAACGTTCTCTGGTGGTGACCAAAGTGAGGTCCGTGGTCAGAACTATTTGCATTAAGCAAAACTCCCCCTTGCTCTCTCTGCTGTTCCCTCAGCTCGGATAGGAAACATCAGGGATTAGCGTCACACTAACTCAAGCTAAGCGTTCTACAGTCGTCTTGCTAGAGCTGGGCCAAGCAGTTGTTAATGAGAGAGGCACTTACTGTGGAAGAGAATAAGGAAGTCGCAAGTGTGAGAGGTGCATTCGTGTTTTTGCCCAAAGCGATACAAATTAAAAACATTTGTGCCATATATTGAAACTTATATTACCAAACCATTCTAGCATGCTATATAGTTTTCTGAAATATAGTATCTTGAGATACATATTCTATGAGATACTTAACCTAAGAACTCGTCTCCTTTAAATTTGTTTAACAGGGATAGATCATATGGTTATTTAACCTATGATATGATAAATTATGTATATATATCTGTATTAACAGGGATAGACATATGGTTATTTCATGCGTAATAACATGTCTTGATATAAGTCATGTAAGACATCTTAGTATGTAGTATTCAGTATATAAATCAGTATATTATTCTATTATTTCACAAAAATCCTATTTAAGGTAGTTGTATTATATAGTGTTGTTATATAAGTTTCAATTTTTAGGTGTAGAGATAATTTTTAGTAATATTGAGGATTTCATCCTCTAAAATCTAAATTGACCTCAGACTCTTGAATCTTATCACTAAGAATCAGATATAGTCGGAAGTGTTCATTGATTATACATGATGAGATTCAATGTATAGTGTTCATAATTTGAGTTTTTATTTATGGCTTGTGGGCGAAGCCCGAAGAACAGTATTGTAGCTGGAGAATTTAATCGCCGAGTGTGTATATAAGTATGATTTTAACCGTACATGTATTAGCGAGTCCCTATGTTTAATTTATGTAAAGAACATATAATTTACAATAGGTGGCGAAATTTTAATTATTTACTATACTTAGAATTTTAATCCTCAAATTCCTGATAGCCAATTTCTATATGTGTATATCTTATTCTGTTAATGGATGTCGATACGTTTAATCGTCGGATATAATCGATATGTATCTCTTTCCTTTTTTATAAAAATTAATATCATATCGCTTACTACTTTGTGTACAACGTTTTGTTTTAATGAGTTTAAAATACTGCCGCTCCGATTTGTACTTATAAATTATGTGTTATCCTATGAATGTGAACTATTATATTTATGTTTCTACGATAATTTCTATATATCGAATTTCTCTTGTTCTATTACAGGTTGTTTGCGGGCTACCTTTTGTTTTAGGACAGTGCTCATATGTTGTTGGAACGGGTTTGCACCCAAGTTGTTGTTTTTGTTATGCAACGGTTTGTATAAATTTAAGGCTTTCACAGCAGAGTGTCTCTTTAGTGATCTCACCAATAAAGAATGAGTAAGCGCGCCTCTCAGTACCTTTAGTGTCTGTATAATTTTATCCCTATAATGCAACAGTTAACGCCGAAGTCCGAGCACGATAAGCATCTCTTCGTCATCTAGAGGCACTGAAACTACAAAAAAATGTTTATGTACGATATTATCGAATATGGCCACAAACTCTGGTTTAATTTTCAGACAGAGTTTAATACGCTACATTCAGACATCAGATACGCGCCTGAATCCAAGCGAAAGGTCCAGTATAAGGCTGTTTCTAATGTATCCAGCATAGATACCCGGGTATGATCTCAGACTCCAAGGAAATAGTTGCAAAATGCTGTGTAGCGCTGTGAAACAATTGCTGTGAGCATATGTAGACGCAGAATGCTGAAATTTAGTCCTTGATTGATAGATGTTGCTTCCATAAATAATGGAACTCAGCTCAGATACCATCCCGAATCTGCAGAGAGGAAGTTCTGACATTCGTCTAGATCGTGTAACATTTCCAAAAATGGTGTTACTTGCCCATTATATATCCAAACTAACATTAATATATTATTGTACTCGACTAAGATAGATCATTACGCTCGAAAGGAAGTTTGCTATGTCTCAGCACGATATTGAAATCCATTAATGGTTTCGAGTATGCACACTTGCTGAGACTCTTGTGCACAAGCTGAACGCGCCCATAATCGTTTAATGAATAATGCAAAGTGTAATAAGCTCATCAATCATAACTGTTGAGTGTAATCTCTCGTCGATGCTCTCCTAGCGAGTTGTTCTGTATATCGGCTTTTAAGTATTTGGTGCTCAGATGTTTTTTTTTTTCTTTTTTCTTCACTTATTGTTGTTTTCTTTTGAGGTCTCAAACATTTGTCTTGTGGCGAGGATTGGAAGGGATATTTAGTAGATCGATTCGCTAAATAATTACTGATGAAATGCGATGTGGGTTATCCAGAAAGTAGTCGCTGGGCATTCCTCCACTCTATCCGGTGATTTACATAATATATAGGAGCATTTTTAAATTAGTTCTTTGTAATGCATTTTTATTTTTTTTTATGGTCCTTGCTGGGATATGTAGGCCTAACTATATTAAATATGTGAATGTCTGTTGATGTCATTTCTATCTTCTTTCTTACATTTAAAATAGAAAATGCAGTATATAAAGTTGACCTAGTCTGTTGAGTATACTTTTTTCTCTTCTCAAAATTAGAATGTATGGAGATCACTTCTACGTCTCACACATAGCAATTTGCTACTCGTTTTCGAATTCTGGAGTGCTCTATCTTGATCATATTTGGAAATTGTTTGGCGATAGCTAGTGAGCGAGAACTCCAAAAGTATGACGTATACCACCAACTGTCTGATGCAAACTCATTTAAAAATTCGAACCATATAAGATTCGAACACTGGTCAGTCGGAAAATAAATTCGATCTCTTAACCTAATTTTATCTTCGGTATATGGTATACTACGTATAACCACCGAAGAGATACGAGGATTTTAATTGGTCAATTTATTTTAATATTCGCTTTACTTGTAATTTTTGCCTTCTTTAACGAGCTGATTATTATTTAGAGGCCGTGCTAAGGGAGAAAAAGAATAAAACGAATGTTTTAGGAAAGGCAGGAATATTTTATAATTTATATTTATTTATATTATTATTTAATATATATTATATAATTATATATAATAATAATATATATATATAAATTATATAAATTATAAATTATATAATATATATATATTAATATATTAATAATTTATATAATATATTATATATATATTAATATGAAACGTTTTTACAACTGCTAATGCACTCCAATTAACACGTTTAATATTAGGCTTGGTTATTTTAGGTTAGGTTATAGTTAGGTTAGATTGGTAGGTTAGTTTAGCACAAAATATTATTTTAAATGATATTTTACCCTAAAAATTATTGAATTACGAACAATATTATTATTCATTAAATATTTCGTCTACTGTAGAGGGTACCAGACCACTCTAATCACTCAGCCATAATATATATATATAAGTTATTTCATTATTAATATTTATAATATATAAATATAATAATAGTAAATACCTATATATATTATATCTTATGACTTCCTATTATATCAGTAAATAACTTATATATATATATATAATCAGTGAGTATATATATATGGTTTCAAATTAAGGGTTCCTGAGGTCAGGACGGCTTGATTTTAATGGCGGTGGTGTGGATCAGGGATCCAATCCAAATGCCTCGACCCTGACTTGGCTGATTTCGTCGTAATATTGGTTAATATTGTTTGACGCTGTATCAAGCGTTATAATTAGGAGTTGCCGAGAGAGTTTGTAATGGCTTTTGGAACAGAAACGAAGTCAAATCCACATGACTTGCGATTTATACTTTCTAAAATCATCAGACTTGTGTTTGTTTGACTCGGGTCTAGAAGTTCTGGTTACATACTTTCAGGAGAAATTAATTTATGAAAACAGTTTTAGACCGTGTACAATGTTGAGGGTCTTTAAAGGTGAGAGAACACAAGTAACTACGCAATTGCTATTATATGGTATCGTAGTTGCTTATCTTTAGTAGGATATATATAATATAATATATATATATATATTATCCTATATAGATTCTAGTTTACAGTGAGTTATCTTCTATATTCTTTTGTAGGTGTCTTCTCTGATTTTTATATCTGACTTGAAGTGTCTCAATGGACTGTAGCGATATTTATATACAATATTGGAGATATTGTACTATATGCATAAAATTTTGGTTACAGGGCAATATTTAGGGCATAAGGTTAAACTATAATAATAACAAATTTAAAATTTTTGCGAAGTTACAATTGAGGGTAAATAATATTAGTGATATAAATATTAATAATATATATATGTAAAGTTAATATATATTAATATATATTAATATCTTATATATTCTATTATATAAGTATAATAATAAAATGTTATAGGAATTATTATATACTATTGTATATATATCTAAAATATATAGTATTATATATATATATATCATATATATATATATAACATATAGGTATATATATAATATATATATATAATATTTATATATAGTGATATTATATATATAATTGATATAGTATAAACTAATATTTAGTATATATTATAATATTAATATAGTTAATATATATAATATATAATATTATATATATATTAGCTGATACTATCGTTTAAGTGAAAGTATTCAAACACCCGAAGTATTATTTGTGATATATTATAATAATATTTATATCTCGTAGTTACGTATCTTATATACTTGCGGTTGCGATATCCCTATAGAATTATAGGTAGTTAATCTTATATTATCATCTATTGTATATGAAGTATTTTAATATAATATTATTATGTAGTATTAAAACTAATATATAGTATATGTATATAAAAATACTTAATAAGTATATATATATATCCTGTTGAAATTTAAAGAGTAATCAACTCATTATTTTTCACTCACATTAATGAATTGTGACGTTAGCCGAACTTCGTTGTTTTTTCTGCTTATCCCCAACTGAGTGTTATGCCGACATATAAGACTTGGAGTTGCGCTGGCGGTCCTCGCTATTAAACGCAACAAAATGACCTAGTCTCTAGCTTGACGACTGTGAAGACTGGTACATCTCGTCCATGGTAAGATGAACTAGAGGATCATTAGCAAACAGTGATTGATCAGACAAGACTTCCTTTTTTCAAGTTATACTTTTGTAAACATTCCACGCTGTGTGATAGTTGCGCCGCTGCTCCATAGTAGAATATAGTGGATAGCGAATGAGAAATTTACAGGCTTTACAATTCCATTGGATCGTGTGACTGTTTCATGAGTGATATATGGGTCGTAATACTCAAGAAAACATTTAGTAACTCTAACGATATCATAGGCGTATATATACCTTTCCTGCCTAATTATCGCTACTCGTGTTGAGATAATTATGAATAACATTTCGGAAAAAATCTAGATAGTTACAGATAAGTCTTACGAGAAATATAATACTGTTCTTGGTTCCAATGTTTCTCTACATATACGGATAAGATATTGAGTTACAAGTAGAGCCCACGCGCGTTAATACATTCTCAATATGAACAACTTTCTAATGACGAAGAGGTTTTGGAGGCTCCTTCTGATAATTTAGGAGAAGATTTTTTGCTTCTCTGAATACCCTAACCAGGCACAAGGGTACTCAACAGCTTTGGCAACAAAGTCATCTGAAATGATTATATGCTTTTGTATAGGATCGTTCAAGTCTAGTCATCACAAGTATTGCACTTTGCTCGATCTCTCAGATCCTAGTAGAGGTTGTCTGGTGCTGATGCTCATGACATTTCTCAGTTACTGATTGAGTAGCATATGTACGTTCCCTCGCAGTTAGCTGTTACCGGTGTCTCGATCTATTTCAAGACCGGTTGTCTCAGGAAATCAGCTCTGGTGCTCTTGCTAAGATGAGCTTGTTGAAGAGATGTCAAGTTGAATAGAGTGTACCGTAGAGAGCAAGATGTGTAAATCACCATAATGCTCCCGTTTGTCCTCTGAGTGTAACTATTGCGTGATGGCCAAATATACGATTATTGTATTGGAGTGACTCAGATTGACTGATACTCGAATAGCATGTTACGAATAAACCGAATTCATCTTTGTGCCCTGAATTTTATCGACATCTTTATCCGAACAAGATATAGATCTCCGATAATATGCATCATTGTGGCTGAACAATTATGTTTTTACACATAGATCTGGTAGTGGTGTAATCTTAACCAGTTTCTTATGCTGTAATTACCTGATTATAGTGGACAATAGACGGATCTCTGTTCTCCTTTTCTCCTTTCTCGTATCCCGATATGAAATATTGTTGTGATTATTTGTGAGCCTACCTTATATGAGAGGTGGTGTTAAATATAAGCTTGTGGTGGCTCCTGTTACTATTCAACGGAGCGTTGATGATGCTCGCTTTAACCGAGATTTCAATTTGACCATGGTCGTTAAATGTATTATGTCGTATTTAGATATAGTATACCTTTTATTTTCTCTCTCTCAAGTATAAAACCGTTTGATTATCATCTGGTTACACTCTATTGGACCAAGTTCTCCTTTACTCTCAGCTTTGGAAGGAAATAAAATGTGTTAATGTGGTATAAGTTAAAGTGCGCGAGTAAGATCAGACGTCTTTGTTCTTAACTCTATTATATTTGTATTTTAAGAATTTTTATGGTTCTATCCATATATTTACTCCTCTCTGCTTGCATGCATGTAATTCTCTATCTCTCCTCTTCACTCAGAAAAATATGTATAAGGAGTCGTTACAAGTAGTTTATAATTCTCTACCACTGTATAACACCTGCGTGTCATATTTTTAGAATATAGTCGTTGTAATATATTTTTATAGATTCGATAACATATATCTCCTCCAAATTTTTTTATCTCGCATATATAGTTAATAACCTTAATTGTCTATGTCTAAACTGTATGGTGCAAAATCCCATTACAATAGTGACTCCAGAATGGCCTCAATACGCTTTTATGTTATATAGTGTAATATAAAAAGTCATTTATAGTTATAATCTTGTGTTTATTGGATTCATTAATCTGAACTACATGATTTTCAGTGCTCTGTCTTCTTCCCATGCTAGTTTGCATGGTATGGATTGCATACTGGTATGTCAGTTGGCAAGAGTTCGCGCATGCCTCTTATTCCATATGATTGCTACGTAATTTGTCTCTGATGCTCCATGATAAATATCCTTATATTATATTATATATATTATTAATTTATAGATCTATTTGTAGAGATACCTCACAGATGGACATTCGTAATTCCGGCAGAGTTATTGTCTTTTTGCTTTTATATTTATATTATTAAATTATCTTTGTTTTAAAACTTTTTATTATTTATTCTTGTGTGTAGAATATATAATATATGCTAGTATCCGAATCGGCTCTCTTTCATGTTAAGTATAGGGCTCGTTAAGTCATTCCAACTATACCGATTTACCTCGCTCGTGAGTGTTATAAATTTGTTTATTTTGTTTACCAGACCACTTATGCCATATAATATTATACATAATCTATGAGCCTTATAAGACGGGCAGAAATTGACTCGTAACCATGAGAGTGATGTTTTATTGCAACAGAGTTACTGTGACTTCTCGATTTATATTCATAATAAATCATATTTTAATATTAATTATCGTAAAATGGTATATACTAAAACTGTTATCTCGTGTCGCTCCGCGCAAACATCTCAGCTTCCCTCTCGTAAATTTGATTTTACAGAGAGCTCTCCCAGATAATTATACCAGAACGATCTCTCCTATGGGTTCTATTTCAACCAGATGGTGTATCTATTAACATCAGTAGAAATCCCCAGCCGTTCGGTCCGGTGACGGTTTATAAATTGTGTTATCTCGCTCGAATGTCTAAGTATGGTACATGGTATCCTCCATTTAGCGTACTCTGGTCACAAACTTCTTCAGGCAGAATTAAGGGAAAACTATCCTTAGAAGTATAATATTACGCAGCAGTGACAAAGTTCATATATAATACATAATTCGCAGATTATTGCACTCCTGTCGCAGTACCTGATTCCTGATAAGAGTAATAACGTTCCCTCTCTCGCTCTTATCTCAAAAAAAACACACGGCCTACACGGTGATTATCTCAAAAACAGAAATAGTAATCAACCTCTGTATTTATGGTGGCCCAATTAAGCAATGTATACCTCATGCCCCCCTATAAAAACTAATCTGCTCGTAATAAGGTTAGCTCTTTTGTGCCGCTAACTGGACATAGTATGCGAATAACTCATTCCGCACAAAAATTAAAATCTAACTTTTCTTGGTGACCAGTTAAAATAAGATTTGTGTGTTGTTTTTGACTAACTCGTAGGATCTCTTATGCCTTTCTTGATTTTCAAATTATAAATTAGCGTTCACGTAATTCTATCGTTTCGTTTTATAATTTAAATTTTAATATCGGTTGTTGAAAACAAAATAATTTTGAATTAAAAGTATTCGGTACTTTTGTCATGTCAACTTAAAATAATTTATTATAAATTACATTCGAAATATATATTTACCACTATGATTAAATTTTATTATTATTTTACCATTTTTAAATACCGTACTTGAGTAGGTGGGAAAAATAAAAGCTTAAAAAATATTTCTTTACTTATTATTCTGTGGTGTGTCTTGAATCTTGAGTATTAAATATTTTGAAAAGTTATAAATATATTAATAGTTTTTTTTTAAAGATCATTGTATTCTTTCTTCGAATTCCCAATCATTTATTACATACCATAATAACATCCCAAAGCTAAAGTTCAGTATCGGTTAGTTAATGAAGAGAATCTTGTTTTCATTACTTACTATTTTTAATAATGCAAAACGCATTACTAAATAAAATTACAAGTTTTCAGTATCGGTATCGGCTGTTGTATCGAATAATATATAACAAGTTATTAGTATCGGTATCGACTGGTTAATGAAAGAAATCTTGTTCTTCATTAAAATGCACTAAGAATTTGCCTTGTGCTCTGATTTGATTTAATTTCATAATCAGGTCAGTATATTTCCTATGTAGGTCTAACCCTAATCCAAAGTTTTTAGTTTTTCCAGTTATTTAGGTTAGATTTATGAATGTTGGTCCACAGATGACTGATCCGAGGCAAACAAGGCATATATGGCAGGCAAGATGCGGAGTTGATACAGAGTCTTCACAGCAACGATTGATGTCTCTGAATCATTGGAAATTACCGGTTTGGGATAGGAGTTATATTGATCTAACGATCAATTATAACAAGTATCCAGTTAAATTAACAAATTTACTATTTATAAAAATTTATTTTATATACTATTGAAGTAAATATTTAATTTAAATATTTATAATTACCCTCGATTGTGTTGGGTACTTATGATTGAAGTTTTCGAGGGAGTGGAAATCTCTTCTACACCTTAATTAATGGTTGTTTTCACCCTGAATATATAAAAAAAATTGTCTCTTGTCCGTCGTAAATAGGTGCGAAAGCCATTGAAATGCGTTAATATATTTTCAATCTAGATGAAGTAGATAGTTGAATTATTGAAGGCATACATAATAAAAGAAAGTAAGACTAGAGTACTGGAATCTCAGATATGTTGGAGTATTCGTGAGGCAATATTAATGATAATCTTGATTCTTTTGGGAATCTAAATAAATTTTCTGGTTGATTATTAAATTCTTTGACCATTAAATTGGGTTAGGAATTCTTCTTTATTGTTTAACTATTTAATTCAGATTGGAAAAGAAGGGATCTTGGGTTTATTATATATATTTATAATTCTATAACTATGTATGTAAAAATATTCTCTGCTCTCATATTATTAATGGTATTTTTGTATTTTTATAGGTATTGCTGTGTTGTGGTGTGGCCGTGCTGTATTGACCAAAATCGTTTGAGAAATTGTCAACAACGCCCACGAATTACAACACTTCATTTGTACAAACTTAATCATGGCATTGTTACTTGCCATTGGATCTTCGGAGGTAGCCTTATTCCGAGATAATAAAGCTCTGATTCGCCGAAAATACGGCTTAAACACTAAAATAGATTTTTCTCCTGGTAGACAGTTACCAGATTGTGTCGACAGAGTCTCTCAATTTATGTCCTCCAATGTTGATTATGTGATTCTCTGGGCCCTCACTACAATGGCCTGGAAGTCCAAAGAAATAATTAATTCTGAAAATAAAACTGTCGGTTTTTGAGCCGATCCCGGATTTCGAGGTTGAAGAAATCCCATCCATCATGACACAGATCGATGATATTGTACAAAAAGCGAACTCAAATGCTTTAGTGAAAATTATTCTGCATAGACACAAAGTCTCTAAATTTTTAAAGGTGGAAATATTTTTAATTCTTAACACAGCGAGTAAATTTGGTGGTCCAAGTCGTAAAATTTCAATTCTTACTTCCAGTAAAAGCCAAATAATTAATAATTTTGATAAATATTGAGTTCCTTAAGTCTAGTTCTACTTACTCAATGCCTTATAAGAATGTCTTATGCGCGGTACCTCCCGAATTTACTTTACCCTCGCGACTAGAGTTTGTCCTCCAACAAATTTATACGCGCATAGGATACTCGTTGGTCCATTATATTCTTTGCCCACACCATATTTTTAATACTTTTTTTTATATTTTTGCATTCGCTTTTAGGTACGGGATAATGTAATTGTTCCTTTTTAAGTGTCATCTTTAGTGAGTTTTGTAATTTCTCCAATTTTATATTTTATATTTACCTATTTTAATAATAAAAATTCTTTTGAAAAATGAATTTAAGTGGCGACTTTGCCAGGATATTTTTTTTTATGCCCAATCCAGCAAAAAATTAAAAAATTAAAAAAAAAAAACGTATACATAGAAATTTGTTTTAAAAGTAGATCAATGTAAATACAAATATTTAATATTATCAATTTTTGGTATTTCGCACTATAGCCCCACAAATTAGCTGAAATTATTTATATTCGATTTTACAACCTCGCAAGTATTTGCGGTCACTTTTTTGCCACGCCATTTTAGCCTTCCGTAATTTTTTTTATTTTTGAAGCCTCGCCATTTAAACTTTTGTACATATATTTCAACATTTCCCTGAGGAATACCTGGAACGAGAAAAAAATTTGACAAAAAAAAAGTTTGATTTTTTTAATGAAAGAAAAGTGTGGGCAAAATTTAACCATCGCGTACTCGCCGAGCGGTTATTAATTACCATCACTGGATAGGTAGAATATAGTAGAGAGGCAACAACCCCAGCCCCATAATCAATATTTTCCAAAAGATTGCCAAAATACCTTAAATCCACCTTTGCTTCCCGATGGGCTACATTCCAGATGAATTTATTTTTGGCGGCTATTTGATAACTATAGTCATGAGTTCTCTTTGCCGTCTCAAAAATCTCGTTCAAAGTCAATAAAATCGACCTTAACTAATAGAACACGAAAAAATAGATCGTTGAGACCTATTAAGCATGGAAATTATCAATCCCCTTATTCTTATGATAATCCTCAGCCGTCGACTTCTAAATACTATCCCGAATACGACAAAGTTTTAGAACCCGCTCCCTGCTCAAACCAATTATAATTATGGGTCTTACTCAGGGTATAATTTGGGGTCTACTTCATATAATTCAAATTATTCAAGTACTTATGGGTATTCAAATCAGACTTGGTCCGACTCATCGGCACCACAGTCTTATGCTTATTCCTATTATTACCCGGAGTCATCAGATAAAAAAGGGTCTTACTATGATTCTACACCTGGTACATCCGGTAATTCAAGCTCAAACGTTCCTAATTCTTATGTGCTTAAAACCCCGAATGAGACTACTGTAACCACTCTTGATCCTGTGGTCAAGAGAGAGCAACGACAAAGTATTCGTAATGTTATGCAAAAAGTGCAATGGGAGAAACTTACTGAGGTCCAGCGCAAATTAGCTTTGCAGCAATGGATCGAAATTATGTATGAGGAGGATGACATGATTTCTAGTTCAATGTTTCTTCCAATCAGCAATATTATGTAAATAAAAAAACGTGTCGTTTTAGTTGGACGACATGGTATTGTTAATCTAGTTTAATATAGGTTAAAACGATTTAGTATTTCATAATTTTCTAATAATAAAGATTGATTTCAAGAAAACTTTTCATGAAATTTACCTATGTATGTGGTTGGCATTACATAGTTATATTTAGTATTTTAATGGGCAAAGTATTTTACGATCACAAATTGCAGTGCTGGTTCGTATAGCAGCGTTCTCACCATTTCCTCCGATTTGTAGCTATAACCTCTCCAAAAATGTTTGTAAATGTTGAGTTACTTGGGGAGGGGCTCAAGTTTAGCAGAGGGGGATGTTAGGGGGGCTGTTGTACTGACAATTTTGTATGGTAATGTTTGATCTAGTTTTAAGGAATGGGTCACGTTTTGCACAAGCACAGAAATTCATCGGGTTATCAAGTATCAAGTATCAAGTATCAAATATGATTCATTTATGACTTCAGATATTAATAGCTTTAATAACCTAAACAAAAATAATGTCTACTCTGTTTATATATCAAGGTTAAATTTCCTTTTATTGGGTCAAGCATTTTGCCAATATAATTTCCTGTCAATACGTATGGTTCTCCTTAACTTTCTTAACAATATTTGGTAACATATATAAATGTTGAATAAAAACTAATTTATATATTGGCGATATTACATTTAGTAAGATCATATATGTCATATAGAGATATATCCTATATTCATATTTTATCATAAATTACTATTACTTATTCAAAATTACATAGGTATGTTCTTCCTCGTTTATACCTCTATCTTTGCCTTGGTTTACTATATTTTTAGTTTAACTTACTATGCTTACACTTTAAAAATAATTAATTTAAATTACTCCTAATAAATAATAAATCACACACCTTGCTTGTATTGTCCAGGATCCTATGTTTTTGCGTCATTCGAAGTGCGAAGCAATCTAGGCTCTGAATTACACTATCTCCCCTCTTTGAATTCTTTCATTTCCGAAGTGACATGCAAAAATATAATTAAAAGTTCATATAAAAAGGTATTTGTTAATTAAAATAGGTAAAAAGAGGGCTATGTTATTACTTAAAACAGGGGTCATATGCGCCGGAGGCTTTTCCTGCCAGCTATTTCATATGTGGGAGCTTTACTGCTAATTCATATTCTGCGTAAGCTTTTCAGTATGCTGGGCAGATTATTTGTATCCTTAGTGGGAGCTTCTTCATAGCGCTGGGACTTTCCTGCATTCTCCATAGGTCTGTTCTAGAAACTATTGTAGTAGGCTCTCAGTCTCCCACTTCTGTGTTACTATTGGACAACTTCGTCGTGAGGTGTGATTTCTGGAAAGGTTATAATAATAATCAGCACATTATTAAATTAATCAATACACTCCATATCTGTAGTGCTTTGGGCGACACTGAGGTACTCAATTGCTAATTTAATTTTTACCGCGATACCTGTAAATAGTCGATAACACCATGAGCTATTCCAAGAAATGTATAAGCTTACCAGATATTCTTTTTTTCTAAGCTATACTCCTTTCCTCCGTGTACTCACTCTCGCTGGAGTGCGAGGAGATAATCCTCCGCAAATTAAATATGTTGATTATTTAGAAAGCCCCCTTAAACCCACTTAGACGCAATTTAAGCTAAAACGGTCCCTGAGAAGCCAGCTCTTTCTCCGAATACCTTCATTGAGCAAAATATAAGTTGCCTCAGATTTTTGGCTACTTCATAAAATTTCCACTCCTCTGAATCATTAGTTGTGCGACGAACCTAGTACTATATTCGTTGATACTTTCTCGTGGCTCAGTTGAGGCTCAATTTGTACTTAAATCAAATTAATACGAGGATACTAATTGTGTATCTCGTATCTGTTAATTAAATATTTATTCCGGGGCTCTATTAAAAACAAATCAGATATTACATCTTTTTTTATATAAGATCACTTTTCTATTCGTTTTATTATATATTATTTTCAAATTGATTGTCCTTTTTATTCACATAATAGTGATAGTTAATTGCAATGGAAAAAGGTAATTGTCATAAATGAAAATTATAATCCCCACCATATCAGCATATCACTTGGACCTAACTGTCTCGATTCGCATCAAATCGATAGCCTATTTTCATTGACCCTTACCATAATAGGGAGAAATCCTAATCCTATATTAGGTTGGCATCTCGTGTGGACACGATTTAGATACTTTTCTTCGTGGACGACTGACCAAAGTGGAAGAGTTAAGAAATAAGGTAAATATCCTGTTCTACTAAATATGGTTAAGTATATTTAATATAAATTATCTTTCTTATCACTCAGATATCTATACAGATAATACTTTGTGACAATAATTAATTCTAATACGTTTATCATTCTAGTTTCCTATATTCATTCTGGAGGGAAGTGTCGTACTCTATTAGACTTTTATACTTATGGGGTATCTGCCATCCGTTTTATATCTGTTCACGTGAAATATAATATTTTCAATTTTTTTCCATGTTTACATGTGAATAGTGTCAAAACTGGACGACAGACAAAAACCAATACGATTTTTATATTCAGCACAACAAATTACATAAGAAACAAATATCGGATCATAGCCAACAGAAAAAAATGTAAAATTTGTTGACCTTTGTTATGGTTGGTAAGTGCAACGGTTGCATTTGAGACTTAGAAAAGCTGCTTAATAGGCAACTTCAAAGAGTCTCCAACATACCTATGAACTTCCGTTGCATCATGTCTTTGTAACCACGAATAGTCCTTATACATTTACAGGGCCTATTGGGAAAAATTTGAGTCAAGATAAAAGATGGTACGTCACTCAATTCAAACAAATATCTAACTACACTTTCTAGAGCTACCACAATCTGTTGGTATTGTTGACTTAAACACAAATCAGTACTATGACAATTGAATATTCATGGCAATTTTGAGAATGGTTAACAATGATATGCAATACCTAGAGGTTGACCTGTTGTGCATTCACGGTAGTTAACTCTTGGATGCAGAATCCTTTGGTTCTATGTCAATATAAATAAGCCATATTCCAAATTAAGAGTCTTTGATGCAGTTCTCCCTTAAAGTGTATTTATCAACTTGGCTTGAAATAAACTCAAACAGCATGTTTACTTGTGGATCCGACGCTTTTTCAAACTTGGTTCAGAGAATTACTCGATTTCCAGTTAAAATTTATCATGAAATAGCCTTAAAAGTAGTACAACTAAATGCCATTTTTTGTGAACACGTAGAAAATGTATTGATTGTAAAGTTGGGTGACAGCAATGACGAGATACGAAAGTCGTGTGGAGCTAAATATTTTCGACGCTAGCGAAATTTCCATCCTTAATATTCAAAATAAAAATTTTAAAGGTGGACTTGTTGGCAGTGATGACGAGGAATATTCTTCTGGATTGCAAGATAATATTAGTGTGAGATGATTCCATCTACCAGCATTAAATCTCAAAGTAATCCACCTAAATTATTATGACCAACAATGTCCAGACATTCAGCTCTTAACAGATTTTGAAATAGAGCAATTTCGAATGAAACCATTACAGCTCAACCATCCATATCACAACCAGTCTGTTGAACAACATGTTAAGTTGGTGACAGCGTCGGTACAAATTGCTGAATTTGAAAGAAGATACGGTTTTTATTTGTTAGAAGATTAAATCCAGTAAACATGAAAATATCAAAATGCAATACCAAAATACCAATAAATACCAAAATGCAATTTTCATAATCACAAGCCAATGGAAGAATGGCTAAACTACCATAAAAGATATTCAAAACTAGATGAAATTTTTGCTAATTAATGTTCATCTACCTGTCAATTTTTAGGACTACTGGAGATAATTCTGGTTAAAATAAAATAAACGGGCATGAGTAATTACCTCATTTTTTTTATTTTACAAAAAAGTAAACAGGTTGATGAGGATATATTACTAAAAAAATATTAGGTGACTAAAGTTATGATGTCTAATCACCGATTTAGAATAAAGAGACAGCGGATAGAATGCGGCTTTTGTCACTTATAAAGCCGTTGGTAACATTTAAAATTGTCATTAGTCAACACTTTCTTTTTTTTGAAGTATATAAGAAGTTCCTATTAACGCACAGGTATTCTAAAGTAGTGGTAGTAGGTAGTCTATAGCAATAATGATTGACGAGTTATAGCTGTGCTGACTACTTCAGCCCCTCTAATGACACGTTCGAAATGGCTGTCAGTCGAAAACTAGTGGCAATCATACGAAATTCAATTTTTTACACATTTTTTCCGTATTTTTCAGGTATTTAGAATTACACTAAAATTTAGATTTTAGGGAAAATCTATCACTCCACCCTAATATTATTATTATAATTATTATTATTATTATTATTATTATTATTTCGCCATATACAGTAAAACCGCGAAAATTGAGAGAAAAATTGGCGATACGGGGCAAATTTTGATTTGATAATTAATTGAACAAATAAAAAGAATTTTGAATAATAATAATAATAATAATAATAATAATAATAATAATAATAATAATAATAATAATAATAATAATAATAAAAGTTTTCATCATGGTTTATTAAATTTTACACTGAATAAACAAGTTGGCGTGTTTTAACAGCTTTTTAAAAGTTGTAAAGCATATTTTAACATTTTAAAGACTGCTCGTAAAAAAAAACTATAAAATATGTAGTTTTATTTCACAAACATTCCTTCAATAAAAAAACATTACCTATCAATCTATCACATATCTAATTCTTCACTCCGTCCATCAAAAAAATAAAAAGCAATAATAATAATAATAATAATAATAATAATAATAATAATAATAATAATAATAATAATAAATTAATAACTAATAATAATAATAATAATAATAATAATAATAATAAAAATAAAGAAATAATAATAATAATAATAAAAATAATAATAATAATAATAATAATAATAATAATAATAATAATAATAATAATAATAATAATAAAGATATAATAATAATAAAAATAAAAATAATAATAATAATAATAATAATAATAATAATAATAATAATAATAATAATAATAATAATAATAAAAATAAAGAAATAATAATAATAATAATAATAATAATAATAATAATAATAATAATAATAATAATACACTGTAATTATCCCATTAAATATATTACTTTTAAGATAATAATTTTTACTTTAATACTACTTTACCTTTATTCTTTTTTTTTTTTTTTAAAGAAAATAATATGAAAAAAATATAGAAAAAATAACCTCCCGACCTGAAATTGTGAGAAAAAAAAAATTCGACTTCTAAAAATGAAGATTTGTAATTGAGCTCCCATGTTAATTTCTTCTTCCTTTATGACAGTAGGGATCAATTCCTCCAATATTTAATATATGAATTATATAAAGACGTTCCCAAACTTAATTAAAAAAAAAATTGTTTGATAAAAATATATAATTAATGGCATACATGAAAGGAATAATATTAATAGTCATCCGACGTTTTCACTATAATCAAAATAAGAAGGTTTTAAAAATAATAATAATAATAATAATAATAATAATAATAATAATAATAATAATAATAATAATAATAATAATAATAATAATAATAATAATAATAATAAATAATTGTTTCTACTTTCCTAAATACCTGTTCACATTTTTATTAATCCACAAAAAAAGGTATAAAGAGATTTTAGAAAAAATTACCTGAAGTGTTTCAATTGAAATAAACTGTGATACAACAGTTCAACGTAATTTAAAACTTAATATAAAACACATCCGACAAAGCATGCTATAATTTCTATGTATGAAAGGTTTATCTATAATCACGAGAAGTGCTAAGCATAGGGGGGAGGGAGGACGGAGGCGACGTTGGAAGTGACGCAAGTGCCCCACATTGGGCGTACCCTTCGAAGTGTAAGTTTGGGCTGTAACGTAACCTCTGTACCAGCAACTTGACGACAAACTATAACATTCATTCTGCAATCCGACGAAAACAACAAAACCAACAAAACTTGGGTTAAAAACGTACCACACAACTGTTCCCAATGAGGAAAGGACACGTTTCATATATTTCCTTACAAATTTCATATTCTAAAAGATACCAAAAAAATGCAAGAAATACTACAAGGTATCAAAACTGACAAGTATTTTATGCCCATAAGGAATTCCCTACTATTTTTGTAAGTTTTTGAAAAAACTAGATGAATTGAAAGTGGCGATTTTATATATATATATATATATATATATATATATATATATATATATATATATATATATATATATATATATATATATATATATATATATATATATATATATATATATATATATATATATATATATATGGAGTCAAGTATCGGTATCTTCATTTGTTTGGTATTGGGACTCGGAATCCGATATTTTTTTGTGGTAACGATATTTGGTATCGGTCAAATTCTGTTAATATCGATATCGATAAAAATAACCGACATTCAATCGATACCGTACCAAATTCCACTTTAAATAATTAGAAATTTGTTTCCACTAACTCACGCTCGTTGACTAATTTTTACACCAACTACAATTACTTAAATAAAGTATTTAATTAGGCTATAAGTTGGCTTAAAAGCAATTTAATTTATATATATATATATATATATATATATATATATATATATATATATATATATATATATATATATATTCTTCTTATTATATTATATATAGGACATTTATAAGAGGTTGACTCTGTTAATATTAGGTTAGGTTAGGTTTGGTTAGGTTAGGTTAAGTTAGGCTAGGTTAAGTTAGGTTATGTTCAGTTAGGTTAGATTAGGTTACCCTATATTGTAATGTATTTACTCTAAAATTATTGAAATTACGATACATTTTTTATTGATTTTCGTTCCTGGAGTCAATCTCTTATAAATAGCCATATATATATATATATATATATATATATATATATATATATATATATATATATATATATATATATATATATATATATATATATATATATATATATATATATATATATATAAATATATATATATCCCATAGCATTTATTTCATGACAGAGTTGTAGATTCGGAAAATTTTTTCTGAGGGATTCAGGAGTCAGGAATCAAAAATTTACAAGAGTCGGAAGTTGAAGTAGGAAGGATATTCTATACCCGAACCAAATCAAAAATAATTTCAAAGATTTTTCGCTCTCGTACTTCTATTGTTAATAAAATTAGTGTAAGTCAAGTCAAGATAATATGAACGTAAGCATAAGCTGTTCAAGAACGTATTTGCTAACACCAAAGCGAGACTGGTCGTACAAACAATTTGGAAAGCTCGCTGATGATGATCATATATATATATATATATATATATATATATATATATATATATATATATATATATATATATATATATATATATATATATATATATATATATATATATATTTGTACTACTTCTCTTCACTGTATCTATTTGTAATATATATATACTACGTGGAGTGAGAGTGGGATAGAAGGGGGCAATGGGGTAATTTATTCCCCAGACGAGAAGCAATATTACGATTCATAAAATTCGAATTGGGAGAAATAAAAATATACCAAGTGCAATATTTTCGATTATATATATATATATATATATATATATATATATATATATATATATATATATATATATATATATATATATATATATATATATATATATATATATATATATATATATATATATATATATATATATATATATATATATATGTGTTTTATTTTTTTTTATAATTTGTTTTTTTTGTGTTTTACGTAATTTTTTTTAATATAAAGAGACTTTTCTAAAGTTTATTACGAAATTAATATGATGATAAAGAAAGATATGAAATTTTAAAATATTAAAAAATTAAATAATAAGTAAGCAATAACGTACATTTGCACAAGAAAGAAAATGTTTGTTTTTAGTGTTAAAACGTAAATTAAATTAAGGTAGGAAAAAATAATGTTTCGGGGTATAAATTCTGTCCTTACTGATTTTTTTTTCATATATTGAATCTGTGTATAGTTAACAAACTTATCATAACCTGAACTAGGAGACCTAAACCAAACCTAACCTATATGGATCGACGATGCAGTAAACCTATACCTAACCTAGATGGATCTACTTTGCCGTAATTTTTTCTCTTGTTTTCGGGTATTTCTAAATAAGATTTTTACATTACAGAAAATATCACGAGTCATCGTTTTCTCTCGGCAACTGCCAAACGTATGATGCTTAAAAAAGTACGATTAAATAATTAACTTTTTTTTTTAATTTAACATTTTTTGATCTTTTTTATCATCACTGAAATTTATTGTCAGTATCATATAATAACAGTATATGAAAAAAATATATAACGGATCCATATAATCAATAAAGATATATATATATATATATATATATATATATATATATATATATATATATATATATATATATATATATATATATAAATATAATATATATATATATATGTATATATATATATATATATATATATATATATATATATATTTCACAAAATAACACATACTTGAATGATTATTTCGAAATAGAGTACATGCTAAATACTTAAAATAACTGAAAAAAAAATTGCTCAAAACACCCGGGAGCGGAAAAACATTTTTGATATCAGAAAGGCATACACAAAGAGCATCATAACCTACGCTCTCTCTCTCTCTCTCTCTCTCTCTCTGCCATATATACTTACACACACAAACAAACAAACATTAAATTTAAGCTCTCACAGCATAGAGAACGCAGCCTGCATTTAAATACCCGCTTGAAAAAAGCATCTAATTTTAACAACTTGACTTTATTCCTTTTCAGTTATAATTATGCAAATTACCAAAGTTCACATTTACACATACAAATAACAGCCTGTTTTCACATTAAATTATATATATATATATATATGTATATTTATGCTTTATATATATATATATATATATATATATATATATATGCCTTATATGTATAAACAAATATATATATATATATATATATATATATATATATATATATATATATATATATATATATATATATATATATATATTACACCAAGTACTACACAAAACACTGTTACAAAACTAAAGTTTCTATATTCCGGTAAGAGATTAGTGAAAGGAGATAACATTAAGGAAGCTAGGGTCAAATTGTCGAGGTAAAATGGTCGACAGATCAAATAGTCGACAAAAAATGTTGTCGACAATTTGGACATTTTTTAAAAAAACGTGTCGACCATTTTGACAAGAAATTTTTTTTACCATATCGATTATGAGATATATTACTATCAATAGATCATATTGACATGAATTTTTTTTTAACTAAAGAATACCCCAAGGGTAAACCGGAGAGATGGCAGGAGTCGGGGTCTCTCGGCCTTCCGGGGAACGACAGGGTAGGACTATTTCCCTCTCTGGGAGGGTCTGGAACCCCGCTTTGGTATTTGGGTGTCGCGGGGTTCCTCCGCCCCTCCCCACAGGGGTATGGAAATCGTCCCCCTTCTATTCCCCGTCTGAAATCGAGCCCCCTATTTTTGCTTATTATTATTACCTTTAAAAACATGCTTATATATATATATAATATATATATATATATATATATATATATATATATATATATATATATATATATATATATATATATATATATATATATATATATATATATATACCTTTAAAAAACAAAAATAGAGAATATATATATATATATATATATATATATATATATATATATATATATATATATATATAAAAAAAATAATATTTTTATATATATATAATATATAATCTTTTAATTATATATATATATATAATAATTAATGATTAATCGATACCTAACTTCTAATCGATTACGATTTAATGTGCCGACGATTTGGACACATTATGAGAAAATGTTGTCGACCAAAATCCTGTCGACGCTTTTGACACCTGAATGAAATTCTGAAAATGGCGTGTCGACCATTTTCCTATCAACAATTTGGTGTAGTCCCCAACATAAGGTTTGATGCATTTTTCACACTAAGATTAATACGACTTTCGTCGTTTGAATATTATTAAGTAACTATGGAGAGTGGCGATAAATCAAAACCGTGTTCCTGTTATAGTTACAGTAAGTGGCATGGAAAGGTACCATTCACCCTGCAGCCCCGCTATGGTATTTAGCCGTATGTTTGTGCATCGTGCCATAAAGTTATACAAGGATATTGGTGATTATGAAAGATTGTCATAGTCTGGAAGGACAACACGTTCAATTTGAAATAGCAGCTTTCATAGCTGTAAATGCACGAATTGAGCGGGATCTTCGTAAACAAATCGTGTCACATGAAAAGCAGTTACCCAAGAAATCCATGACGCGCATCGTTAGAGAAAGACTAATGGTTTTAAGAGCTTTCAAAAGAGGCACCTGACATTTACTCACGAATAAAAAAATCCAAAGAAACCAAACCCAAAAATCTTTACTATGGAAGTATGTTTTTAACAAATAAAAACTATAATAGCAGAACTAGTATCACGTGTAAAAAGAGGTAATCATCCGGATTCTGTAATGGTTTAGTGGGGTTGTGACTTGTAAGTTATGATAAGAGTCACTGACATCCTTATTTGAGTTTTGGCAGCCGTGTACAAGCATACCGTTCTGGAAGTTGGGGTAAAACCCACTAGGTCAGACCCTCATCGAAA
>JABUQX010007980.1:42500-45000 GCA_015478945.1 Trachelipus rathkii
TGTGTTAATTGAGTTAATTAAAGCTGTGTTCTCTAGGTGTTTGAGGTGTTTGTTTGGGATTTTGTCTGGACCAGTTGCAGGTGAGTTTTTAAGTGTCTCTGTTATGTTTTCGAGGTGGGTTGTGGTTATTTCTACTGTTGGGTTCTGATTGAGTTTTTTCTTGAGAGCTTTGATGATTTTCCTGTTTTGAAGGTGGTGGGTTTTTGACTCTGCTTTGCGAAGCGAGCTGCGAGAATGTTTGTGTGTTGTTTGTTGGATGGGGGTTTTGTGAGTTTGATGGAATCGTGAGTGTGTGTTTGTTGGTTGGTTGAGTTTTTCAGTGTATTTATTGCTTCCCACATTCTGATGTTATTCATGTGTTGGATGTTCTTGGTGAGGAAGGTTTGGAACTTGTTTGAAGAACGTGTGTTTTTTAAGTTTATGATTTGGGTGTTTAGGGTGTTAATCTGTGTTGTCGTTTGGAGTGATGTGTGTATTATTTTTCTGAGTGAGTTGCGTTGTTTAACTAGTTGTTCTATTTTAGGTGTTAGGGTTGGGTTGTACTTTTTTATGTATCTTCTGGGAATGGATTTTTTAGCTGCTTTTTGGATTAGAGAAGTGAAGTTTTGTATGGCTTTGTTAAGTGTTGATACGTTTGTGATATTTCGGGAATGTATGTTGTTTTCTATATAGTTGGTGAATTGTGTCCAGTCTGTTTTTTTGTAGTTTGTGTATGTTTTTCTGAGTGGATAGTTTGGTTTGTTGACATTTTGGTATTTCATGATGATGGGGAGGTGGTCGGAGATTAAATCGGCTTGTGCTGACCAGTGGAGTTATGTGTGTAAATTTGGCGAACATAGTGTTATGTCTGGTGATGTGCATGTTTGGTTGGTTTGGGGTGGGTTTCTGGTGTTACTGCTGGTGTTGTTTAGGATGTTCAGGTTTTCAAGGTTGGCTATGATGTGTTCCTATTGGTTTGCTTCTTGGGCGTTGTACCATGTAGGGTGATGGGTGATGAAGTCGCCTCCCATTATGAGGTTTGGGAGGTAGGAGATTTCGGTGAGGTTTGGTTTGTAATTTATGGGGCAGTGTGGTGAGGTGTGGTGGGGAATGTAGAAGTTTAATAGATTGTGTGGTTTTTATTTATCATTGTTGCGAAGTATTGTATTTTGGTGATGCTGTCGTTTAATGCCGTTGTAGTTTGTAAGGTGGTGTTTGTGTATGAGTGAGTTGCGTATAAGGGCTAGTAGTGTGATTTTGGGGAGTTTGGGGTGTGAAGATGGCATCATAGCCATAGAATTTTGGTTCTGGAAAGTTTTGGGGTATGTAGGCTTCTTGTTTCATGGCTATGGGTATGTTGTGTTGCTTTAAGAAGAATTAAAAGACTTGTATTTCTTTAGCTTTGTTGTGAAGTCTGATTGTGTTGAATTGTAATATATTTAAGTTGTGGGTGCGTTTGTGTGATTTATGTGTTGTGGCCTGTGGGGGTATTGTGGGTGGAGCGCAGACTTGGCAAACCCAATTGTTTTGAAGGGGGTAGCGTGGTGAAAGGAGAACAGTGTTTGTGAATCTATTGCTTACATCTATTACAGTTTATGGAGTTTCTTCTTACTATCTTGTTGCATATTGGACATTTATATGATTCAAAAACAAATAAAAACTTCATAAAACTTACTTTCCCATCAACTAGACATAATATATATATATATATATATATATATATATATATATATATATATATATATATATATATATATATATATATATATATATATATATATATATATATATATATATATATATATATATATATATATATATTAGAGATGGACCGAATATTTGTTATCCAATATTTGCGAATGCAAATGTTATGCGAATATATATATTTTTTAATATTAGCTAATACAAATGTGTATCAGATATATATTTTTTTACATTAGCGAATGCGAATAATTTTTTTTAATATTCGCGAATATGAATATTACATATTACTAGTTGAGTGCCACTTTTTAATACTAGGTATAAGTGGAATATATGCTTCTTTTGTTAAGAGTTCAGCCATCAAAAACTGAATGATTAAAATGCATTTATTTTTATTGTATCCATGACAGCAGAACTAGGACCCATTCACTCTTACACTCATCCCACCATCCTCTTTCACAACCTTCGTCCTCCTTTAAAAGAGGAAAACTACTACATTAATTTTTAGAGCTACAGTTGATAGCATAATTTACCCCCGTCAACCCATCTTCATTTGGGTTTGCCCCATCTCCTATTACCTACCACTTCGGGCACAGAAACTATCTTAGCCAATATAATCATTCATTCTAATTAATAGTTGACATAAATTATTAAAGGCTTTTACATTATAAATCAGACCAGTACCACCAAAGAAGTTCACTGGCATTAGTTCATGGCGGGACAGGTAAAGTTAAGCCCTGAACCGTACAAGAGGGTCTTCGATAGGCCGGGAGGGGAAATGCATTTCTCTTTTCGTGCTGGTCAACGATTTTTGATGACT
>JABUQX010007981.1:0-2500 GCA_015478945.1 Trachelipus rathkii
TCCTATAAAGTGGAAGCAACCGGGGTGAGGTGAAGAAATTGTGAACGCACCTCAGAACATCCACCTGTAGAAGTTTAAGTAATTGGCAGACTATGAAAGACAGCTTTGAAGCACCTTCAGAGCTCCAACCTTTTATAAAGCTTTAGTAATTGGAGACATGTGAAGAAGCTTTGAAAAGCTTTTCCAAGCTTTTCAAACTTTTTAAAGCTTTTTAGTGAGAAGAAAGAAAGAAGAACAACAAAGTTAGTGAAATAATATTTTTTCGATGATGATGTAATTGTGTTGAAGAATTATAATAACAAAGTAGATAGCTGGAAAAAAACCCGAGTTTTGAAGGCTTTAAAACAGTCCTATCCTCTTGCCCCAGCCACTTAGACATAGAGAGAAAAATCAAAAGCGTCAGTTGTGCTCAAAGCAAGGCTCCTACAGTAAAACTTATTTGATCGTTAGCATGGACCACCTTCGAGGTGAACCAAGTCAGCAAAAAATAAGTAAAATCTAGCAAAGAATGAAAAGGCAATGAAACCTTAGTTAACAAAGATTCATTAGGAAAACACCAGACAAGAGTTTTGGATGCGAAAATAACCCTGAGGAACACCACTGCATTACATGTCTAAAGGCATTAACAAATGATCATCTACAATATATTGATTTTGAGAACGACCGGAAATGACAGCAGGCAAGAAGTTCACAGAGAGAAAGCTAAATATCGAAAAAGAAGAGAAGTTGGAAAGCGAGAAGCATGGAACGACTTTATCGAAAACCATTTCAATATGTTCTACACATCAGAAACAACATTCACCGACCACGTAACTATTAATTCAAGCTCAACAGATCAATGCAAGAAATACGACATTCAACAAGTAGAAAGATGCCGTCAAAAAAGAAAAGTTGACCGATCTGAGAGACCATAGAAGGTTTTTAAACATTAGCCTACAAAAACTTTCCCTTTTTCGTACCAACTTAAAAGACTAACTAAGTTAAACCATTTTGAAAAATTAAAAATTAAATAGATAGGGAACTATTAGTCAACGAGGGTTGAGAATGATAAAAACCCCTATAACGTGCTATAATATATAATATATATATATACTAAATATACTATATATATTAGATTAATAATAATATATATATCACTATATAAAAATATTATATATAGATATATATATAATATAATATATACTAATAATACACGAACCCTAAAATATATATAATAATATATATTATATGCTATTTTTAAAATTCCTCAAATTAATTGTTAGTTGCCACTTTTAAATTAGAATAATTTTAAAATATATTGCAAAATTTAATCATGTCCATTTCAAGTACAATGCTACTCCGAAAACGAGAGTTTTACATTGAGTCCTCCCCAGAGGTTTACACTCTTAATAGAAGAGATTATAATCTTCTCGTGAAACAATACCCACGTTTAGATGAATAATAAAATATAATATATATATATATATACCTTATATAATATATAATATAGATATATAAATATATAATATCATATATACATAATAATATATATATATATATTATATATAAATATATATATATATATATATATATTCAAAGGAAACTAACATTCTTACTGAACCAAGCGCTGCATCTCTAATTCGCTTTGAAAGAACTATTAAACACTTTCTGACAGTCTTAGTAAAATCAAATATCATAAGAAGCTTTTATGATTTGAGAGAAAGGAATATAAAAAATTGTTGGGACGAATGGCGAAATGGTTATATTTAATGTAAATAAAAATGTGCGGGTGTGTAATGAGAAAAAAGGAAAGAAAGAAAGTTACATATTACATTTTCAACACTTGAGTCTAAAGTTGCGATCATATTTGGAACCATTTCGATCTTATTATCAGATATAGAAGAAAAATAATAATATGATATATATATATATATATATATAATATATTATAACATAATATATATATATAGATATAATATATATAATAATATATATACTATATATATATATATATATATATATAATATCATATAATTTTCTTCTCACCTTTACTCTTGTAAGTGGATGCAGTCGTTCAAGAAGAAATCTCTCCATCCTTGTCGATCCCCATACACTCTCGACTCTTCCACATCAATGTTTCCTCCTCTTCTCTCGATTCTTGTCTTTATGTTATCTCTCCATCTAATCACCGGCCTTGACCATCTCTCTCTCCCTCACACAGGTCTCTATTCATAGTACCTTTTAACACATCAGTCATTATTCATTCTCTTTACATGTCCAAACCACCTTAGTTGACCCTTTTAATAAATGTCAATATGTTTCTTATTCCGAACTCTACTCTTATTTCATCGTTTTAAAATATATTCATGCATTCTTATTACTCCAAATATCACTCAGCATTTTCATTTCACAGGCCTGTATCTGCATCTTGCTGTTAGTTTTGTTTTTAATAGTCCATGTCTAGCTCCCATAGGGAAGTATCGGCCTTAATATACTTTTATATATTATTGGTTTTACTCTC
>JABUQX010007981.1:7500-20166 GCA_015478945.1 Trachelipus rathkii
AATTATACTATTATATATACATTTTACCAGCGATATAAAGTTAATATAAAGTATATATTATAAATATATATAATAGATCAATGACTTAAGGTATGATATATAACGATGATATACTATTATATGCTGTGTGGTCGTGTGTGTATGCACTGACGCGTTTTCGCACATGTAGGGTGTGCGTGTGTACGTGTGTGCGTGTGGTGCGTTCCTATTTTGTATTCATGACTTAAAGCACGCCCATAAAGTTAACTGAACTAATTTGTCTTGTCTAGGAGCACGCAATGCGAGAGCAGAGTGTTGATCCTTACATAAAATTTTGCACCGGAGTGTAAAGAGTCATGAAAATTGGATATGGCTGAACGAGCCGTTTTCCAAGTGAGTAACTTTAATAACATTAAAGAAAGGTCTAATGTGGTCCTGTTTATTTAACTCTGTTCTGTTTGTGTTGGTGTCTGTAAGTTAGCATATACGATTTTATTACTGGTCAAGGAAAGTCAGAGGCAAAGATCGCGCTTTAAAAACACTGAGCAATCGTTTATATAGCACGAATCGTAGAGATATAATTAAGTAATATAAAGGAATTAGAAATTTTAATTTAATTGAAATTGGAGAAGAAAAAAATTTAAAATAAAAAAATTTTGAAATATTAAGAGTTTAAAAAAAATAAAAAAAAGTTTTATATTATTTTTATTTAGACAAACAAACCCACTTTGAAATTTTATTGAATAAAATTTTATTTGTTTCTTATTAAAAGTATTATTTTTCTTTCATATCTTCCTTAGTGAAACAATGAATTTTTTATTTTTATTCGGAAGTTATATTATTATCTTCACTAGAATTATTTTCTCTAAATTATAATAGTATATTATATATATATATATATTATTCTATTAGATAATATGTTTTTACTAGTATTTTATATATGAATATATTATTAATATTTAATATTAATATATATATATATTAATATATATAATATATATATATAATATATAATTATAAATATATAAATATATATATATTATAATCATAATCAAAAATAATTTTAACATTTACAATAACTAGTAATTAAAAAGTTTCAGTGCAAATACAACAAGAATAAAATGTAAATAATTTTAAAATCTTGGATCGCAGCCAAAAATTGAAAAATAAACATGTCCGGTTTATGTCGCCTTGACGGAAGCTTTCGTTCGCTCAAGTTGTTTTTAGAATTTAGCTTTTTGGTTAGAAGATGGCTCTTAACGGTATTAATATAGTAGCGTCGAGATGTTTGTTCTCAGTCGCAACATGGTTGGTTCGACCCCCAGAGGAGGCAAGTTTTCTTATCTTCTTGACAACCAATGCTGTTAATAAACTACCTTACTATGGATGTTAATAAACTTAACTTAACTGTATCTTAATTATATATATATATATATATATTTAATATAATATATATATATATTATATAATATATATATATTATAATTATATATATATATATATATTAATTTATATTATAATCATATATATAATAATTATATTATATATATATATAATATATATAATATTTATATATATTATTTATTTAAATTATATTTTGGAGAGCATAAAAACCGTTTATATTAATTAATCGTTATTAAATATATATACAATATTGAGAACTGAATGAAAAGAATAAAAGTATGTTCTTAGTAAATACTGCATAATAAGATAAAGAAAAACAGTCAATATTGAGTGCAAATCCATCGGTTGATATATTCAGAACTATATTCAATTATCAGCTGTCCTCTTATATATTAATCCCTTTTTCTCAAAATACTCTTGTACCTGACCCACTTTGAATGTCATTTTAAAATCGAGCCATTCAGCATTTCTTAAAAGAATTACACCAAGGAATCATACCACCACAAAAGCAGGCTTATATTAGAAATATCAATGGAAGTGTTAATAACTACCATATCAACTACCATATTTTAATTAGTTTATATCTGAATTTAATCATCTGTAATCATAACAATATTATTTTGTTTTATTCCTTTTAAAACAATGAATAATCTTTTTTGTTCGAATCTAGTTTTTCCTTCTCATACTATATAACTAACTTTTGTTTCCTTCGTCTGGGCCAATCAATATTTCACAAATTAAGTGGTATAGTAATTTTCATCTTACTTATCTCAAACATTTTCTTTATGTTTTCAATGTACATTCTGAGATCCACAGTTAACTTATCATCTACTGAATCTGAATTCGGCGCAAGCCGAAATCTTTGCCTCATTAGATTTATTCTTTTGAATTTTATTTCGTTTATTTACCTTCCTTTCTCTAACACCAAAAAAAGAAAGGTAGTTCCCTCAAGTAAGAAAATTAATTTTTAACATTGAAATTTTCCTAAAGATGTGAATTCTTCCCTTCCCGCGCAGCCATTAAAAAATTTCCCTTTATAAGATATGATATAAGGTTAATGCAAGGAAAGCATAATTTTATAATGACCCTAGAACCTGATTGGATGTTGGTCAAAGCTCTATCCTAAGACAAGTAATGATGAATAAGGGCATATTGGTCAAAGCTTCATCCTAAGATAAGTAATGACCAATAAGAACATGTTGGTCAAAGCTCCATCCTAAGAAAGGTAATGATGAATAAGAACATTGATCAAAGCTCCATCATAAGACTAGATAATGATTTATAAAAAATTAAAGGATAAAATCAAATTTTGAGGGGCGGAGTTAAGAAGGGATAGTTTGTTGGTTAAAACATAAAAAATATATTACAAATTTTGGATGGTTGGTGAAAGCACAAACATACATGAGATTTTTAGGTGATGTACAAGCTCTTAGAAGAGACAATGTTATTTAACTGAGATTGTATATGGTAATATATAGCAACTCCAGAATGAGGGTCGATTGAACATTTTGAAATTCTTTCTGGACATCTGCATTAGAGATCGTCGACTAGACACTTTCTTTTTCAAACATTTGTTTCTTTTGAGCCAAAAGGGATTGCTGTCTAGGCCGATACCCTGGGACAAAGCTTGAGAATGTTCCTTGCCGCACACCTCTCAATATTCAGCTCATGGAAAATTAATGTATAATTATTAATTTATTAGGAATAACTATATACCACCCTAAACCTATTATAAAATTATTAATTTTAAGATTTATTTTTCTATATATTATTCTCATATATATATATGGGATGTAATATTTATTTATTAATTTTATTTAAACCATGACTTCCTTTCTTTTTTAAGTAGGTAAATGCATTGCTGTAAACATATCTTTAGCTGATAGGTTCAATTTTAATAACTATTACCGGCCTACTATTGAAAAGCAGTACGGGCAATAGCTAAAGGAAGGATTGTAGCTCCCGTCCATCACTCTACCTTCAATTATAAACTGAGGACAATAGAATAAGATCTAATGTAGGAGCACCGATTACGTCGAGGACGGTAATAACTATATACCGGCCTAGTCCTATAAAAGCATGTCCCTTTTTCAACAACTCACCATTATGAATTAACATAAGAACACAAGGGGATTAAGGATATTTGTTACCTGGTATCCCAACAGCTTACGGGCGATCTGTAGGGAACTATAGGGAAATCAAATACAGTTGCCCATTGATCCTCTTCAAATTACCAATTGATAGTTTGGAAACAAAGAATAGGATTCGTTATGTCTTATAGATCCCTACTCATATCGAGTTCAGGTGAACAATTTATAGGATAAACAATTTTAAAATGTGTCCCAGTCCTACCCTTATCCTTTTTAAAAAAGATCTGGAGAGCAAGGTTATGGGAATGTAGATAGGTTAAGTCACAGTCTCCTCTCAGCCATCTCGAGATAACGGGATTAAAATTTTATTGTTCCATTCTAGCAAAACGGTAAGAGAATAGTGGAATTGTAAATATACCATAGTCGTTATTTACTAGATCATAGGGGTTCCTATGAGGATGGGTGTAGCAATGCCAATCAATAAAAAGATTGGGAGAAACAGAATTGCATAATTATTATGGAACATAAGAAATAATATGACAATTTAAAAATGAGGAATTTTACATTTGAAACCATTTTTCAAAATTGATTGGGCAAATTTTTTATACGGTCCGCATATGAAAGTGGAAAGATTGAAAATTATTCGTATGGACATGAGGTTTGTAATAATTAATAATAGGTGTATATTTAATAATATAATAATAATTTCAAATAATTATAATAGATAATTTAAATATAATAATTAATACCCATTACAAAGAAAACCAATCAAAAATTTAATGGAAGGTAATAAATATAATAAAATAAATAATACTATATTAATAATTACATTTTAAAATAATAAATGGCAACTCAAATAAAAATAAAGGCATCAATTTAATGCAATTTATTGTTTTGGAATTTATTATTATATTTAGTCTTTATTCTGAGGGTGTATTCTAATATATTAGTGGTATTTAGTGTGGATAATTTAATTATTTAATTATTATTAACATTATTGTGGTAATATTAATGTATTAATTATTATTAAATTATTAATATATTATTAGGTTATTTTAATCTATTATTATTACCAGACCTTTGGGGAGGCCAGGGAATTGCAGAATCATCAAGGTTTGTTGCCAAAACGCAGGAAACCAAAAAGCTGCTTATTCACGACTTAGGCATTTAAAATTATTTCATCCTGTTTATTTAAGTATATATTACCTTTTAGTATGTTCAAATTAGGTCTTGAAATTATAGAATATAGTAAGGGTAATTACTCGGATTAATTTAAAAGCTGCATTTTGAACTACCAAAACCAAAAATAAAATACAGATACCACGATTTTTTTTTTTAAAACTGAGAATTTGAGATGGTCTACCCTCCCAATTGAAGATAACGAAATCCTACGTTGAACTGAATAGATGGAGAATTAAGGAATGTCAAAAAATTAAAAGATAAAATAACATTTTTTTTTTGAAAATCTTTTAGATTATGTTTTAAATTTGATTTTTAAGCACAAAGCAAAATGTGAAGTAAAGGTTTCCTCGATTAATGATTGGTGGCTGAAACGCAACATTAACTATACAAGTATTTGAGGATAACATGGTATAAGTATTTTCTAATGGATAGGAGAGAAAATTTGGTTTAATTTGATATATATCATAGTAATGTGAATATTCTACATCTATATAATGGTAATGTATTATACTTCATCAATGGTACCGATAAAAAAGTGGATAAATTCCTTTCATTGGGCAGGAAGGACTACAGGTAATCTCACTGCTGGGACCGCTATAAAAGTGGAAATAATAGTATCTCTCAGGGTTCTAAACTGGAACCTGAGTAAAAGCATGTTTTGTTATTTTTTTTTTTTCTTCTCCAGGATCTTCTCTATTGTCTGTACCACATAATAAAAAAAGTACATTTCTCACCCTAAAAGTGGAACAATTTGGTCAATAATTTAAATTAATGTATAAAATGAAGGATTTTGTGAGTGAGAGAATAAACAAAGTCGGTATTCTAATATGGGCTTGCTGATTGATAAACTAATAGGACTGCTTCAATTCGGGATTTTCCAATGGCAGTTAAATAACTATACTCAGTTTATTAGAACAGCGATAACTTCTATTTTGATTGTGCTGATATGGAGTTGACAATCGAAAATTTCACAATGCAGTAAACCTCAAAAAATTGGAGGTTATTAATTTTGGAGTAATGAACCTTTATGAAAACTGGTTAGTAATTTCTGTCTGATACAAAAAATAAAAAATAAAAAATTGATGTGGTATATTGACTCAATTAGCGAAGAGTCATGATTTGTTCAAGAGGAGTACTTGTTTAGAAGTTTGGATACTAGCTGGGTTATTGGGTTACTCGCGGTTATATAATGTTTTAATAAATTATCTTTAATACTTAAATAGGATGTTCTGTAGGACGGTGTAGGAACAATCGGCAATAATGAGGTAGAATGTGACTCTCTATCCTCATTACTCTCTCTCATACATCTATAGAATATCTCTCATTTTCTACTATATTCCTAAGACTTGAGGTAATTTTAAAAGGTGACATCACTATTATATATGATATAAAAAAATATATAAATAATTTTTATAAGTGGAGATATCATATCATATATATATAGTACATATAATGATAATATTTATATAAAATATTATAATCTAAATATAATTATAAGTTTATATTATTTTGCGGTTTTCAAATGAATATATATTATGGAAGTTCTATTTTATATATATAATTATATATTATATATAATATATACTATTTATATTAAATTATACTCACTGAGATAATATATATATAATTTATATCATGAATATATCATTTCTCTAAATCTAAATATCATATTTACCACATACCATTTATATTTATTATATATTATATATAATATTAGTATAATTATTATAATGTTTTAGTAATTATATATAATATATAATATATAAATTATCATCTCTATATATATATATATATTAATATTATATTATTATACTAAATATTAGACTTCTTATTTAGGTGAATTAGTCTTACAGTGAGCACTGGCTTTTGGGGTAGGGCAGAAAGTAGACGCAGCGGAAACGTCAAGCCTAGTTTGCCGTTAGTTTGATGCCCAATAAATATTTTAAGTAGAAAGGTTCAGCATATTATGATATTATTATAATACAATTTACAGCAATACCCCATATTAATAAATATATATATATATATATAAAATATAATATATTATATATATAAATATAATATATTATAATATATTATTAGTATATATATTATATATATATATTATTATATATATTAATTAATATATATCATATTATATTTAATATAATATAATTATATATATATAATGATTATTCGTTCGAAGTAGCTAAGCATTTAAGTATGCCTGAGATTCATCAATTTCTAAACTAACTACGATTCCTATTTTATTAATAGTTAGCAGATTCATAGAGGATGAAAATTTGTTACTTATATATAAATTATATACTTCAGAAGTCAAAAAATAGTTTATTATCCCTTATTCTCTGAGGGCTAATGGAACAACTGTGGTATGTGCACTAACGAGTTCAGGTAGCATGTCATTATTTTTTAAATAATCCCCATTTAACAAAATTGCATTTAAACAAGAAAATAATTAAATAATTATAATAACAATAATATATTATACTATAATAATTTAACAATTAATTAAATTTATATAGCTATAAATACAAACTTATAATCTTAATTAATTAATTTAATTACGTTAAATTGTACAGTATTAAAATATTTGACTCATAAAAACATAGACGTCTTAAGTAAAACCCATGAAGTCACGCTACACGACTCTGTCCTCGGCGGATTTGTACCATGCTCTGCAGACCGCAGCAGTGTTCGTTTTATGTATAGACTAATAATGTGGTGATTTTGTGGGGAATTTAGTTATTAATAAATATATTTTTCGTATATTTTAAATTTGTTTTATTTAATTTAGAAAATATTTACTTTCAAAAAAATGAATATTGTTAATTATAAAATATCAACTTGTTAGTTATTTTATAAATTATACTGGGGATATAATATTGGAATCGTTTCGATTTAAGTTTCATTAAAAAATTAAATATCTTTTTCTGAACGTATGTTGGTGAGGTTCCCACATGAAATTTCAAATGTTTAGTACAATATGATGGTGAAATACCAGGTTCCCATTGTTAATGTAATCCTCTTATCAATTTGTATCTCGATCTATAATGTAATAAAGTAATATTATATATATATTAAATAGTATATTATATATAAATATTATAATATATAATTATATATATATATATATTAATTAATATTATTAATTATATAATAATATATATTAATATATAGTATATATAATATTAATATATAATATATATATATATATTATATATTATAATATATTAATTATATATTATAATTATATATATATTAAATATAATATATATATATATAATATATATATATATATATTAAGTATAGGCATGATTCACTGTATATTAAGGCATGGATAAATACCTAAAGTTTTATATATATATACTACTATAATAGTTATTATATTCTAAAATATTAAATGGGAAGTATACTTGGGGTACTTAAACATAATATACTAGAAGGTATTATGGGACTTTGAATACTAAATATATATTCATAGTACTTTAGTTGATACTTGGCTAAAAAATAAGATTTGTGAAGTTTTAGCTCAATCAGAATATCTTGACCAAAGCAGAGCCGCCCTGGATAATTATTAATATTTATAATAATATATATTATATATATATATTATAAAATAAATATATATAATATATAATATAATATATTAATATATATATATATATATATTATTAATTATATATAATATATATATATTATAATATATATATAATTATAATATTTATCTATAAATTTAATATAATAATATATTAATATATATAATATATTCTTTATGGTATGCTATCTACTATATAATTTAAATTATTATAATCGGTATTCAATGCTTGGGTTCACAAATTTTTTGAACTCTTCAAACATTTGTAACTTTTTTTGATTTTTTTTTAAAAAGCAAAACACTAGTTTGTTTCTAAAGAGTTGAAATTATTTATTCCAAATTGGTTTACAGAGACCGTATGAATTTTAAATATTATAAAAGTTACTCAGAACCCTAATACATAGAGCTTATTAAATCACTTCAACGTGGAACTCTTTATTTTAAATGGAACTGAATACATTTAAATATTTTCATATATTATAATTTTTATTTGAAACATATTAATCTATCTATCTACCATCTATACTTCTATCTATCTATCTTATCTATAATACTATCTATACTATCATACATCTGGTGTCTCCAATCTATCTATTAATTATCTATATCTATCTATCTTGTCTTCTATCTATCTATCTATTTAATCATGTGAAGAGCATTAATCTCCTAATCTTTTATGCATTCATATTATCTATAAGATTATAAATATATATATAATATTCTTAAATATATTATATTATTAATATAATATATATATATTAATATATTATAGAAAGTTTAGAAAATATTAAATGATATTATATATTATATTATACATTATTTATATATTATAAATATATATATATATATATTTATATATATATATTAATATTACTATTAATATTCATATATTATAATTAATTACTATATCATAGTACTCATTATCCAGCATCAATTTCCCAGACAACATTTTAACGGGTTTGAGCCCCCGATGAACATGCATTGATGTAAACCATAAGGCCAGCAGCATTCCACTAACAGCTGTTACATTGTCAAAGAAGTCTCATAGAGGCTCGTTTACATATAGGAAAATTTACTCCTCGGGTTTCGTTCCGTTATTTTTTTCAATATTGTTAATGGGTTAATTACCGTTTTATTTTCGGTTGGAATAGTTTTTGCTGTGCGAATAGGGTATATATTTCAGAGAAAATCTCTGCAAAGTCATTTTAAAGGCAACCAAATAGTTAGTGCAATTTACAAATGTGGTGGTCGGCTTAGGGTGGTATCATTTAGATTTCTAGTGCATGAGTCGTTGGAGTCAATATCTAATCTCGTAATTAGATATTCCCTTTTGAATTGCTCGAGATAATGACGTAAACTATATCTTACTCCATGGTATATATTAATATAATATACATATACCCTCAGTGGCGGCTCTAGGGTGGAGCGAACGTACAGGAGGACCAGTCGAGCGCTTCGCGAAGTCCCACAGCGCCTTATATTAGGGCCTCCTGGCGCGCCTATACCAATGCGGACCTCCATGAGAACGCTAACTAGATTATAACGTGGATCCCCATATCGCATGAGCTGGGCAATATATATATAGGCCTATATATCATATATATATATATATTTATAAAATTCATAAATATATATATAGGTGACAAATAATAGTATCTATAATTATTATATATATATCTATCATTTATATATTATGTCATCCTAGTTTATATATATATATATATATATATATATAATATACCATATATATATAATTATGTTAAGATATTTAAATATAAGGATCTCGAAACCAATCTTAATTGAGGTTGGAACGTTTGAAACGATTTTAAATCATATTCACGCACTAATAGGTCAGGTTTAGCACCTTTTGGAGCAGGAGTTCACATCAGATGCTCGGATTTTACTCCTTCTATTGGAAAAAAATTATTTAATTTCAAAAATTTTCATATATTGCCAATAAACAATTCCAAAAAAGAAAAATTTTTAAGCAACAAAAAAGTACCTATTGGCCTTTTCTTATTGACTGGAAAATAAGAAAATTATTCAGTTACCATTTTTTAGTGTTTAAATATATGTTGAGAAAATTTCAAATTTTCCGAGTTAACCTCCAAAGCTTCTTCAATGAACCTTTCATCTTTAGTATAAAAAACTACACAATTAGTTTCGAACATTTTTATTGATTGCAAACAAAAATTACAAGTCGATTAAGCTGATATATTTCCACGAAATTCAAAAGTATGAGGGGTCAATAAATATTCTTATTTTATTTGAGTAAGTTATAACTATATATATATATAAGAACGGTAGTACAAAATTAGTACCCATTCTACACAAAAATTCGTCACCTATATATATATATATATATATATATATATATATATATATATATATTATATATATATATGTTGTATATAGGTATTTTCTTTGCAGTTTGAAAACTTCAATCCGAATAGTCTATTTATTAAATTTGCCACCCGGCTAATTATGGCTCAATTTATTTTAAAACACAAGAGAATATGAATGGCTCAAACGGAGCTGTAATAACAGAACCAACATCTAAGTAATAAATAAGGGCCAAACAGCATTAGCCTGGGATAGCAATGTGTTCACTACACCGTTACACCACATAAGCTATAATGAATGAACACATAAGCATCTTACATACTGACTGTGTTTTGTCAGTAACTCCATGATTTGCCAAACTTATGATTGAAAATCTCACTCAGTTATCAAATAAAGGACTAGGATTAAATCTTTGAGTGATTAGCCTATTGCTAGAAAATCATTACTTTACGCAAATGTTTACACCAGTGATATATATATTCTAAAAAGGTATTTACTATCCTTTAAGTAGAAAATTTTGCGTTCAAAAGAAATATATTGATTGGACCTGTCCCCAAAGAGTGTTCCAAAGTGAGAGAGAATTTAGGCATGCTGCTAAAATTTAAATAAAAAAAGTGATAGTTTTATTAGCATAATGATATGAAAAAAGAACAGGCACGGTGTAAATATATCAGCAATAAAAAAGCGTAAAATATAAATTATAATAGTATTTACCAATAAGCACAATCCATTCCTTATAATTTAATAATTTTACATATTACTAGTTATATAAGTAATGAGATATAAGTAATATGCGTATATAGATTACTGGGACGGGTGAGGTATACTCATACTATTATAGAGTATATATATAGTATATATAGCTCCGACCATTCTTTAAGGAGTAGGTGAGGTGATCGTGTACCAGCTATCAAAAATAAATAATAAATCACATATATATAGTTTATAATTTATATATAATAAATTTTTTTTTTTTTTTTTATTATTTACGCAAGTGAAATTTATAATCCTTTCAACACAAGTTTTTAGATTCTTATTCTAGAAAGGTTTTATAACTTTAAAAAAAATGTTAAGAAATAATGGACAAATTCCTTAATTAAATTTCATATCTTTGAAAAAAATGTGAGTTTTTTAACTTCGTTATAAATACACAATGGGATGATTTTAAATATTTTTTCCCAGTGGATCACTCAAGATGTTACGCCTTTAAACTGGCAAAGTATTTTGATCCAACAAATTATGGCAAATCATGGGCCTAACTGGTGTCCGGATCCCCCACGTAAAATTGATAAAGACCACATGTTTCTCGTATTTACGATATGCTTTTTTTAGTATAATATTTAATATATATAGAAACAATTACTATATTAAGTAAATTTACAAGAATAATTAGTAAGCGTCGGAGGGTGCGACCACCTTAGGCATATTTGTCTGTCCGCCCTCCCACTATATGTGCGCACTTTTGTTTTTTTGCTTTTTTTTTTTTTTAAAAATCAAAACTAAGTTTAAGCTTTGTGTCAAGAAAAATAAAATGTATTCTTAATAATAAGTTATTTAAAGTTTGAATGAACGTTGTCAGTCACGCACCGACTTGGAGGGGTGAAGCGGTACCACCATTGAGGGGACCTCCGACCATCTGTTAAAAAATTCCTCTTATTACCCGTATAAATCAAGTTTTATTTATTTTTTTTTCAATAATATAAAATATTTATCATTTTAAAATTCGAATTAAAAAAAATGATCAAAATGATACGCTATAAAAAAAATTAAGGTGGTAGTTGGTATACCCTCTCCTGCTCGAAAAAAAAAAAAATTATTTTGAATTTCGTTTTTTTTTTTTTTACAGTTAAAATTTTGAATTGTGTCAAAACTTTGCGATTTTCAATGTATCGTTTAAATTATATTTAAAATTATATTATTAGTATTATATTATATAATACGTAAAAAAATTAACGAAAAAAACAATGGTGGTCGAGTTCACCGCCCGCCCGACGCTATATTTTTTTTTTTTATACGGCGGTGAATCGGGGACCAAGTTAGGGCCGTGATTTTGCGGGCGGCGCCACTAATACT
>JABUQX010007982.1:0-28841 GCA_015478945.1 Trachelipus rathkii
CAAGATTGGGAGTAAGGTGCCGCTATAAGCATCGGAAAGAGAAAAGCAGTATGGACGACAATGACAGAATGTCGAAAAGAAATGCCCAGCCTTACATCCCCCTCTGTACATTAATTAGTAAGAACTCGCCGCAATCAGAAATTCCACCCTAGAGCTTCATGGGACTGCGACGGATCCACACTATGGTAGATCGTCAAGTGTAGGGTTCATCCCTGGCCCAGGTGGTCCACAAACCATAACCCCCTTACAATCACCCACCATTCACTCCTGTTATAACCTTTCTTCTCGCCTCTGCAAAACTCACATTTCTCTCCTGCAAACATTCCCTTTACTGACTCATCCACTTTTTATTCGGTCCTCCCAACCGGTCGGTTCCAACACACTCACCACTATACATCCGCTTTAACCAACCGACTATCATCCTTCCACATGACCAACACCATCTCAACATACTTTCATTTTATTCTCTCATTTACCCCTTTCTTCACAACCACACAACTCTCTAATATGTTCATTCTTCATTTTAATCAATTCTTCTCACACCTAGAAGCCTCTAAAATAATATATATATATATATATATATATATATATATATATATATATATATATATATATATTATATATATATTATATAATATATATATATATATATTATATATATTATATATATATAGTGTATATATATTATATATATAAATTAATATAATATATTAATATATATATATATTATATAAGTATATTATTAATATATATTATATATGGACATTTATAAGTGGTTGACTCCGTTAAATATTAGGTTAGGTTATTTAGGTTAAGTTTTGGTGGTTAGGTTAGGTTTAGGTTAAGTTAGGTTAGTTTACACCAAAAATTAATGTATTTACCCTTAAATTTTTAAAATAACGATACATTAATTATTGATTTTTGCTCCTGGAGTCAACCACTTATAAATAGCATTATATAATATATATATATTATATAATTTATAAATATATATATATATACTATATTATTATTCATATATATATATATATATATATATATATATAATTATATATATAATATATATATTATATATATATATACTATATATATATATATTATATATATAATATATATATATAATATATATTATATATATTATAATATATATTATATATATAATATATATATATATATATATATATTATATATAAATATATGAGAGAGAGAAATGGGGAAATGTTTGGGACTATATACATTGAATGAGATAAAAATCGCAAAAAAGTGAAAAATGTGATATTTGTACTTATTAAATTGCTTATATTTTCTAAACCAAGCCAGAACCAAAAATAATTCATTAAAAAAATAAAATATACATATATAACAATAATTGAGCAAAGTTTGAAAAAAAACAATTAGTTTTTTTTCAAGGTAAGTTCAAGGTCACAAAGGTTCCAAATTTTTATTTGACCTCCGAGGTCAAAATCATCTTAATAAATGTTGTACAGCTATTCAAGATCTTTTAAATGGTCTTTACACGATGCTTCTAAGTGCCATAGAAGCCGAGATATTGTATTTTAACCTTGGACTACTCTCTGAAAATTGACCTTTTTGACCAAAGTTTCAAAGGTCATATTTTCTGAACCGTATGAGCTAGAGATCTGCAATAACGCCATTCATATTTTCTCAACAAGATCTGTTAGTGTGCCATTTTTCATACAAATCGAAAGGGGTCAAGGAAAATGTCATGTTGAAGTGACTTGGAATGACCCATATATATATATATATATATTATATATATATATATATATATAATATATATATATATATATATTTATATATATATATATATATATATATATATATATATAATATATAAATATATATATATACCGTAAAATGGGGGGAAACCGGTCAGAGGGGAAAACTAGTCACTTTTTAATATTCATAATATTTTTGTAAATAAAAATATTTTTCAATTGGAAAAAGTTTTTTTTAGTAGTAAATAGAATATATTTTAACCATATATAAAAATTTAAGTAAATAACTTACACCTACAAGTCAAAAAAATTTCCCCCATTTTGAAAATTTTTTTTTTTTAAATTGAAAAAATTTCTAAGACCTGGTGAATCTCGTAGAATTAAGATATCAGAATTTCGATTTAGATGCATATTGGGAAGTATATTTTTAACATTTTCCATGTAAAAAATTTAAAATATTAAGCTTATTTTAAAAGCTGTTTTTTCGATTTCAAGGTAAAACCGGTTAGGTGTCTGGGAAAAACGGTCAATATAAACTTATATAAAAATGTCAATTTTTTTTTAGTTTTTAATAATATTTTATTTTAATTTTTATGTATGGTAGACTATAAGATATTTGTTTAATGTTTTCTATACCTATTTTTCTTCTATCTAGTGTAAGGATAAAAAAAAATTCACGTGAAATGTGCGTTCATACTCGTAATATAAAGTGCCTATTTTGTTAAAAAGTGCAAATATTATTATTATTATTATTAAAAATTATTAAAATTGATTGTCATAATTTATATTATAATATTGTAAAAAATTTTTTTTCAAAAAGTTCACGTGAAATGTGCGTACATAGGCCTACTCATAATATAAAGTGCCTATTTTGTTAAAAAGTTGAAATATTATTATTATTATTAGAAATTATTAAAATTTATTGTCATAATTCTTTTTTTCAATGCTATTTTAGCTTTCAAGAAAAATTTCAAATTTTTTGTAAAAAATCAAATGTTTCAAATGTTAATAAAATATAACTTAGACTTGTGTTTTTCTATCCAAATTAATTCTATAACATTATTAAACTCTATTTAACATTTAAATTATAATTATAATTAGTTTGGACAAGCACAAACCAAAAATATTTAATGACCGTTTTTCCCCTACGCCACTGACCAGTTTTCCCCGAAATCAATTTTTTGAAAATGGAATTTTTTTCAAAAAAATTTAAAATATTTATTTCAACGTTTTTTTAATTATTCATTATTCTACAACATTTAAGGAAACTCCAAATATGTGAGAAAAAACTATTAAATATAGATGTAACTTCAAATTTTGATTTTTCATGAATATTTAAAAAAAAAAAGCTGATTTTTGACTGGTTTCCCTCATTTTACAGTATAATATATATAATTATATATATATTATATATAATATATATATATATATATAATATATATATATATATATATATATATATATAATTAGTACTTCTGTCCCTGGCAAACTTAATGAGGCCCACACTTGCTTCCAGGAGCCGGCTGCGCCACCAGCGTTTTCCCAACAGGTCGAGGAGAGAGGAAATATAGAGAAGTTCGGCTCAGGGGCGTCGGAGCTGGGCACTCAGAAGGAGGTGCTCTATTGTATCTTTAGAATTGTGACATCTGTTGCAAGTGGGGGGAGGTGACTTGTCTAATTTAAATCATATTTATCTTGCATTGAGTTTTTGGGTGGTGAACCCTGATGCTCCTCCGGGTGAGGTCATTTGTCCTCTTCTGGACAGGTTTCTTCTCTAGGGGAAGTTTTGGGGAGGGGGTATTTAATAAATTGTTATTTGGCGGTTTTTTGAAAGTAAGTGTTTGTTAGGTGGGTATAGGATATGTGATCCATAACCTATTGGAGGGGTGGGGGAATTATATTGTAAGTGTTGTAATGGAATTGAGCTGGTGAAGAAGGGGGGGGATTTTAGTTTTTGCTGAGGGGGATTGGAGAGAATTTGGTGACAAGGTGGGTTGGGTACGGGTTTTTTTGATGAAATTGAGTCCCCACCATCTCCAGATGTGTGGAAATGGGGAGGATGGAGGTTTCATCATGTAAATGTTGGATTGGGGTGGTTTTAGTGCAACCTGTGATAATTCTGAGGGCTGTATTTTGAGAGATTTGTAATTTATTTGTGTTTGGATTTTGGAGTGCTTGGAACCATGCTGGAGAAGCATAGTTCAAGTTTGTTCTAAGAAGTTGTTTAAGATAGTAGTGAGTGTGTGTTTCCTATCGCTGAAGTTGTGTTGAGAGGTTTGGAGGGTGTTTAAGTTTTCCGTTGAGTTGTGGAAGTAATTTGGTCAATGTGGGGAAAACGTCATGTGGTGTCGTAGGTAAGTCCTAGTGATTTTTTTGGTTTGTTTAATAGGAAGGGGGTGTTGTTCAGCATAATTATGGGGTGGAGGAGGATTGAGACAGTTCAGTGGTTTAGAAAGTGATAGAGGACTTAAGGGGGATGCGGTCTTCTGTTGGAGTAACCAATTTTCTAATAAATGTAGATATTCTTGGGTATGTTGTGTGGCTGTGTTTACTCTGGGGTTTGGAAATAAGGCTGAATTCGTCTGCATAAGTGATAAAGTTTGGTGGAGTGTGGATGGGGTGAGCGATCTGCAGTGAAAAGGTTGAAATAAAATGAGAAGAGAATGGCTCCCTGTTGGAACGCCATTTTGTAATTTGGTAGAATGGGAGAGGTTGTTTTTGTATAAAAAATTTTTGCAAAACGGTTGGTGAGGAAATTGGAAAGAGCCATTTTTTTTGTCATTATTTTTAGAGGGGAAATGGAGGATTTTTGAAATAAAGGATGTGTGTGGGGGATGTGTAAATGCTTTGTTTATGTCTATGCTGTGAGTATAGATTGTGGGCAAGTGATTGTTAAGCCTTAATGATGTGTTTTGTGTAAGGGAGGTGAGGGCTGTGGTTCTAGAATGGTTTTGCTTTAAATCCGTGTTTGGAAGTCTGGGAGATTTATTAGAATTGGAAATTTATTTAATATAAGATTTCTCTCTTGCATTTGCTGAGGGAGCAAAGCAGAAATTGGGCAATAGGAGGAGGGGGAATTGGGGTTTTTTTTTTTTTGGTTTGATTAATTTTTATTTATGCTTGTTTCCAGATTGGGGGAATGTAGTTAATTTGGGCAGCTAGGTTATTGAAGATGTTTGTGATTAGGAGGATTGCGTTTTTCTCCAAGGTGTTTTTATGTGGAGGTTGGATTAGATCTGGGCTCTGATGCTGTTGAAATTTTTGATTGTTTAACCAGTTATCATGATTGTTGTGAATGGGGGTAGGGGGTTGTGGTCTAATTTTTGAGTTTTCTGAGGTTGTTTTTTTAGTTGTTGTTATGGCGCGATTATCAGGGTGTGTTGGTTTACGGGAGATGTTAGCGTAATGTTTTAGTGCGAGACTGTCTGATTGTTGTTTTGGGGAAGAGAGGGAGTTTGGGTAAAGATGGGGATTCGTGGGATGGTGGGGGGTTGTTTTGTGAATTGTTTAATTTTTTGATAACTTGCCAAGTTTTCTTATTGTCTTTACGCGAGATGTTTTGTTGTAGGTATTCAGAAAATTTATAAGTAGTGTTGGTGGTTATGAGGTTAGAGATTTGGGTGTTTAGGTTTGTTATTTATTTAGAAATGTGAGGGGTATATGGATTGAGTTTTCGGAGGGAGTTTCTTTGTTTAATGAGTTGGCTGATATTCGGGTTTAGTTTGGGATTATATAATTTTATGTGTATATTATTATATATATTATATATATATATATAATATAGGGATGTGGAATAGTGAAAAAGCTGAATACCGAATATTCGGCTAAAAGTTTGGCCGAATAATCACTTCGCTATTTGGCCGAATAAATTATTTCAAAGTTCGGTCATCCATTGTAGGGAAAATAAAGAAAACTTATATACAAAGTAATAAAAAAAAGTAATAACTATTTCTTACCTATTGCAAACCATTCACATATTAAAAATAATTTAAATGAAAATTGAAAAGTTTCGTAGTTAAAAGATATTAAACTAAACTTCATTTGAATAAGCTCTAAGGTTATAATGACAGAACATTTAGCAGTTCTACATTTTCAGGGGATAACCTATTTCTTTGGCTTCTTCATAAATATTTCCTCCTGTACTAAATAAATTCTTTCACTTTTGATCTGATGATGGTGGAGCTGAAAGGTATTTTGTTGCTAGTTTTTTTCAAATTTATAAAAAAAACTATTTCCAGTGTTTTTCACCAATGAAGGGAATATCATTGTCCTTCACTGGTCAAGTAGGCAAACTTATATATTTGGTTTATTTCTTGAAATGTATCCGCATGTAGCCTTTACTTTTATGGTACATAATCACACTCGTCAGAAAGAATGGGACTTTCTTTTTTTACTCTCACTTTCTTTTCTGTATGACGATTTTGTGCCCCAATTTCTTTAAAACAATCCATTAAAGAGTGAAAAATGGAACCTTCAGCTTCACTTTCCCACTATGTGAATCATCGTCAGCAGAAGAGTAAGGAGCTAATTTCATGCACTTCTTTCCATGCCTCAACGACCATATTTTTTACTGATTCTCTGATTCATGTTGAATAAATTAGCTTAAATCTCTGGATCTAGAAAGTATGCTACACACAAAGATTTTCACATAGAAAATAAAAGTCTTTTTTTTACTGATTTCTTAAGCTTTTCAACAAGTGTAATTATTCCAATGAGCTTTTGCTATTAATAGCCTTATTTAAAAACAGATTTATTGATAAATGGAAGGGATCACTTGGGCGACTGTTTCTTCACGTTTACTGCTTGTTTTAGTGATGTTGTCAATAGCTCAAGTAAATGGAATATTTTTGCCACTGAAAATCAGTCAATATTTTCCTGATTGCATTCAGCAGTGTATATGGATAGGGGAAGTTTTTGTTCAAACAATCTTTTATGCATATCTTAAGTGCTGTTCCAGCGTGTAGAAACGTCTTGAATTAATTTATGCTGTTTGACATTCAGCTGCATCTGTAAAGTATTAAGCTTTTCAGCTGCCGTTGCAGAATGGTGAAAATGAGAGGATATACTTCTGCAATAAATAAAATATCTTAACAGACTTCTGACTTAATATTTTGAATCGTGATGCATAGTTGCAAATGCGAATAAACAGAAATTGATAGGCAAGCCTCTCTCCCCTATACCAGCTCCTGTTTGGTCCATTATCGCTGTATTCCTAAATGAATTCTATTTTTTGAATATTGAAAAATGTCAATGGTCCTTATAGGATCTGACAAATGACAAAGATTTTTGCCATATTGGCTACAAAATGTGGCTACATTTTCTATTTTTTTTTTTTTTTTTTTTTTTGGAAAATAAGTTTCTAAAATTTAATTTAAAATTCGAAAATGAACTTTCCTTGTTGACGTAATTTATTGTTTACAAAGCTCAATATTCGGCCCGAACAGAAAAGCTGAATACCGAATATTCTGTATTTTGGCCAAATAGACCCGAATACTTACCGAATATTTGGGCACATCCCTTAATATATATATATATATATATATATATATATATATATATATATATATATATATATATATTATATATATATATATATAATATATATATATATATATATATATATATATATATATATATATATATATATATATTAAAATGTCTAAAATAAATTTAAATAATAATTAAAGAAAACTCACAAGGTCCTGTAGAGGGTTTTTGATAAAGCCCAAGGCTACCCTTCTGAAGCCTTTGTGTTTCTTTCTTATTTGTAGGTTGATTGAAGAAGCTTGTATGCAGACAAATATTATACAGGACATGCAAAAATATAAGAGGGGTTAGTGGATGCAAAGGATTGATTAAACAAAACAGTATAAAACAATATAAGATCTGAATTACCTTAAGCAAACAAAGTAAAATCATTAATGGGCATGCATCAGCCACATGAAACTTTTAAGATTTAAAGGGTACATTCCAAAGGATGAATGTGTGAAATAAATTAAAAAGAAATATAGAACATGGAGATAAGGGTAGTAATTAGCAACTACGCTCTGCTACCATTAAAATGTCTAAAATAAATTAAATAATAGTTAAAGAAAACTCACAAGGTCCTATAGAGGGTTTTTGATAAAGCCCAAGGCTACCCTTCTGAAGCCTTTGTGTTTCTTTCTTATTTGTAAGTTGATTTAGTTGTTTATTAGATACAATAATATATAATTTTATTTAATTTAAAAAATAAAAGTCATCAAGCATGGTACTCATACATTCCAAAATAATCTCTTTCATAATTTAAACAAAGCCTTTGTTTTCTTTTAAATGGTTTTTTCCCCCCTTTTTTTTTTATAAGCAGTAAGTACAGGTGAACATGTAAAAGTCTCTTAATTTTCTCGTTTTAATTTCTATTTTTTATTAAAAATATGGTTTTATTTTAATCATACAGCTAATTAATGACAAATCATCATCATCTATCCTGTCACTACTAAGATTGGGTATACAAACATATAGTATATATTTTCATCTACTTCCCACAATTATGGGTAGAAAGAACCTTTTCTTAATCAGGTAAATCTTTTACAATGTTTTAATGGTTTTTCCTTGTAACATTCAACATACAAAAAATATATAATACAATTTTACTTGAGCACAAGAATACACATACATATATGTTTAAACACATAAACATATAAAAAAAAACTTTACACCAATATATATATGTAAAAATGATGCATTTACAAAACTTGGCCTTCAATTGTTTAGATTGTTTAAATTTGACTTTTCACCATTAATTAATATACCACTTGCTATGTCCACTATTTATAGTTTTTGTTTTAAATAATTTTATAGAAGTGGTCACTTTAATTCTTAGAACCTTATCCTTCAAGCCAAAAAAAAAAAAAATAAGAAAAGTTATCTAACTGGAAGATAAGGTATCAGTTTGTCTTTAAATTTTATAATGCATAAACAGCACAGTTATTGAATCAACTTTAACACTATTTAACAACTAGGTCACTACAACTTTGATACTACTCAGTTTCAAAAATGTGTCAAATAACTGAATAATCAAGAGTCAAACATTGATAATCGTTGATAACTTATTCTGATAAGTTAAGGATGATCCGTTAATGCCTTCAATTTAGGATCCCTACCTAGTTCCTAACAAAAATATACATAATTAGAATATTTACTCTGATGCATTTCATTATTACTAATAATTTTATTTTTCAGATATGATATAACTTTTTAAAAAAAAATATATGTGAACTTACCTCCAAAGGAGGTAACAAATTATTTGGAATAGGAATTGGAGAGCTAAGAAGCCAAATGCGAAGAACGCTTTCTTCCAAAAAATGTAGGTGTAGGAAAGCCTAAAATAGGAAAACAGAATGTATTTACTCACGTTTCGCCAGGAAATAGACAGAAATGATGGGCAAATATAAAACACAAAGCTCAGATATTTAAACAAATCTCAGATTGTATTAATTAAATCCATATTTTATACAAAAAAAACAACAACATATTTTACCTTATTTTTGATCATTAGAGATATAAAGGATGCTGAAATGGAAAGGAATTCATGTAGTATTTCATTATAAGAATAAAATTATTTTATTATATTATTCCTCCCCACCTGTCATAATATGACGGAAACTGGTGAATAGAGAGGAACAACGGAAGATGGGAGAACTTTTTGAAAATCATAAGCTGTGAATTCGAGAGTCTTAAAAAACGGTCGGAGTTAAGAAAACCTGTTGATGGGAGAAGATTCCGTGGGAAGTAATAAATTCAAAGTTGATTATAAAACGATGGAACTGGGTAAAATTTTGATATTACATTTGGGCTATATTTACCGATAAAATTGTTATTTATTTTTTCTCTGGTAGGATTTCCTTTCCAGAACTTTACTTTGCACCCAATGGGCATCTGGAGAGAGTTGTGATACTCGTTGTCGAGTTCTAGATGCTATGCTTTCATTTATGGGAGGTATGAATGCATTTCTTTGATGAATAGACGAGAGATCGGCCATGCCTGTTGCATCAACTGGCAACCTAGGCAAAAATATAGTGTTAGCTGGAGTTGATACATCATTGGGTTCATCTAAACCCAGAAACGCTCGAATAGCCTCAAAGTTGGGATCCGAGGCTCTAGGAGTGAATTCCAATTTAGAAGGAGTCACCCAAGACATGGAAATTGGAGAGTGGTTGGTCACCGGCCCTTGAATTTCTTCAAGATGATACATAACTTCACCAGAAGTAACAGGGGCGCTTAGAATGGGTGATCCTGAGATATTTTGGCGACGTGAAATTAAATCTTTATGATACAATTGACTAGCAAAGCGTTGAATTTGTCCTAACTGCTGACTTTGATCAGTTATGCTAAGCTGACTAGAAACATTAATGGAAGAGCGATCTCCCAAAACAGGGGACGTGAATGTAAATAATGGAATTGATGAAAATGGAACTGATTTAACATTGGAGAGAAATGGAACTGGAGATATCTGATCAGGGACAGAACTCTGATCAGCCGAAACAAATAAGTTCCCCAAACAAAATGAGTATAAATTATTTATTGGAGAGTATGAAGAAACCTGTGGAAACGAGATAGAGACAGAACTCTCCATCTCGGAACATGTTAACATTTCTAGAAATTGTTCAGAGAACCTGAGACCATCGACCAAATATTTTACGGTGTCTGGTGTATTTCCGCCAGACACAGGAAATCCGAGGAATTTGTCATCATCTTCAGAGTCCCACAAATCAGGGACATTATCAATTGCTAAGGACAATGGTTCGTGTAGCAGCTCAGGCTCCGGAACATCAGTTGTGGGGACCAACTGAATATCCTCAGTATAAGGTCTCGTTAGAAGTTGTTTAAATAGGGGATGATCTCTTAAATATGGAGGTGGCAAATACCACTTTTTGAGTTGACGGTGGTGAACCCTATACAATCGCCCTGTCTCAGGTACCTCAGCGATATAAGTCACATTGTTTGGATTTACTCTGACAATTTTTAAAGGGCCTTGGTAACGGTCTTTGAATTTATTAAGGGTAAGATCTCCAGGCAACTGTACGCGGAGAGCTACCAATTGGTCTAAGGTGAAAGGTTGATAATTTGGGTGACCTTCATCCCAGTACTTGTTGAACTGGGTCCAAGGAAGTTGCGGACGAGTATCGTGAGCTTCTTGAAAAATAACTTCGGCTGGAGTCTTTCCTGTCTCAGAGTGAGCCAAGTGATTGTAAGTTAGAATCACTTGAGGCAATTGTTCATCCCAATGGTGATACCATTAGATGATGGAGTGTAAGGGGTGGTGTATATATGCTTTATGTTTAGAGAGGTTAAGAGATTCTCAAATTCAGGCCCGCGAAATTCCCGTGCATTATCAGACAACATTCGTGACGGAACAACTGGTAGATACGAGATAATAATACGTAAAGCAGAGGTTACTATAGATGTATGCTTGGTTTTAATTGGCACAGCGGCCACCCACTTGCTATAGTGATCGATAAAAATTAGGGCATAATTATTACCCCGACTAGATTTTGGGAGTTGGAGTAAATCAACAGCAGTTAGTTCAAAAGGGTATCTAGTGTTAATTTTTATCTTAGGAGGTGCATGGTAAATGTTGGACACCTTCGCAAGTTGGCAAATATGACAAGACATGGAGATGTCACGACAAATATCTCGCATCTTTGGGTGCCACACTATCTGTTCCAGCATAACATAGAGTTTACGTTGTCCTATATGCACAAAGGCATGGTGGTTAATGATAGCCACCTGTACTGCAAATTGAAAGGATACCACGTAATGATAATGGTTATTACGGGTACGATGGAGAAGATGACCATTAAATAAAGAGAGAGAGTTTCGCGAATAATTAAACAGTTTTAATGGACCCTGAAGAGGTTGATTTTGAGCAAGAGCCCGTTTTAGTCGTTTTAAGATGGGGTCCTGGAGTTGACAGTCAGTTATATGAGACATTAAAATCTCCACTGAATCCTGGGAGTTTATTATCATGGAAAAGTTGTTAAGAAAAAGCAACTTAGGCCCGGTTTCCATTTCATCGTCCTCCCCACCAGATTCAGCTAAACCATCAGTCAAAAAAGGAGTACCATTAGAATTAGATAATTCCGAAGAAGAATCCAGAAGAAGTGTATGATGTATAATAGAATTGAGTTGTGGTACAGGCAATTGATTATCAGCTAATGCTTTGGTGGCAGACTCCGGTAATTTATTCTTCATTGGAGTAAGAAGGTTGTAGTGAATGCCACCCAAACAGAATATGCAACGCACGTCTTCATAGGTAGATTTGCCATAGTGCAGTGGATGTTCTTTCCCATAATAGACCAGCACCCTGGTTCGATAAAGATAAGCAAAAGCCTCAATGCTGTGAACGAAGGGTAATTGCCCTTGATATTTCGTGAGTTGAAGTTGTTTGAGAATGTGGATAGATTCCCTACCCGTAGGTAGATGATATTTCTCTCGATTGTTAATTAATTCAGAAACTATTTCAGCCCGTAAAGACGTATGAAAATCAAAGTTATTATGGAGATAATATGAGAAGCATTGAAATAAAGAATCCCCACCTCCTGGGACCTTAATTTCACCAAACCCCCCTGGCAGCTCAACAATGAAATTAGTTTGAGTTTGCTCAATCTGGAGTTCAATTGGGATCCTGGATAAAACATCCGCGACCACATTATCTTTGCCCGGTAGATAATGCAGCTCATAATTAAGATCGTTGAGCTCCTCCAAAGTACGAGCTACTCGTTGGTTAACCAAAGGCATATTTTGTAGATATAATAGGGGCTGATGGTCCGTAAAAATGATTACCTTTATCCCATACAGGAAAGGTTTGAGGGATCGTACTGCCCACCGAATGGCAGCCACCTCCCGCTCAGTGGTGCTATATCCCCTTTGCGCTTTGGAGAATACAGTGGAGATATAAGCTATAGGTTTTTCTCTCTCATCATCGCCTTCACCTTGAATTTGGCTTAGACAAGCGCCAGCACCTACACCTGACGCATCGGTGTGTAGAAATAATGGATGAGCTTTGGGAGAGCGATCAGGATATGATAGTAATGGAGGTGAAGTTAATATCTGCTTCAATTGGTCAAAGGCAGATTGACATTTGTCAGTCCACTGGATGGTCTTTGTACATTTAAGGAGATCAAATAGAGGTTTTGCTATCTCCGAACAATGTGGAATGTGGCGGCGATAAATAGTTAACGAGCCCATAATTGACCGTACATGACGCAACTGTTTTTGGGAAACAAAACGCACACCTTTTAGTTTTTTTCTCAACGTTTCATGCCTATTTGGAGCTACATGACCCAAGAATTTTGATCTTCCCAGTGATGGAATTGGTTTTGGAAGGTTTGCAGTTTAAAAACAGCCATCTCTGGAAAGCTATTTAAGACGTCTTCAACATAGATAGATGTTTATCGAAGATTCGCTAAGATGATCAAGAACGTCATCCATATACCATGACATTTTGCCAAAGTATATGGCACAATGCTAACCTCATAGCCCGTTGAAAGTGCAGGTCCATTTTTAATCCAAAAAGAAATAAGAATTCCCCATGTGCAAAGGAGTTGGAAATGCAGTTTTCTCTATGTTACTTGGCTATAATTTCAACCTGATATACATTTTAATAGATAGAGAAGTACTAATATTTGTACTGAATAAGGTATCATCAAGGTTGGGAATAGGGAGGATCTGACCTTTAGTGACCTCATTAGTTTTAATATATAGATACAAAGGCGTAAAGCATCAGGTTTTCGAAATAAAGACAACAGGTGGCTGAATATGGGAGAAAAAGATCTTCTAAAACGTCAGCCTCAATTGTCTACAAACCTCTTCTATCCTACTCATATAAAATAAGGACCCTGGAAAATATAATAGATGGAACAGTTTATAGATCATCAGTAAAGAGTTTCAAATTGAATGTTTTAAAAGGCTTGTACAACCCACATCCGCGTCACCAAGGCTTAGGGTATCAGGATATTTGAGCAAGAGTTGAATAAGTTGAGATTTTTGCTCTTCAGAGAGGTCAGTAGCATCTAATTTAAAAGCATCTTGTAAGGTGTCAGGCGTCCACTCCTCATATGTATTTTGGGGCTGTTGGGTCAGCTCGACTATATTCACCGGAATAGGAATATGGGTACTTACAGAAAGTACAGAGACCACACCTGGAGAATAGCCTCGTCGTAATTTGAGGGTTTTATCAGAGGGGTTGTAACAAAAGATTTGAATCAAGGGAGTAGTAGATGATGGAGAAGTAAAAACAGCATCATCCATCGTAAATCGATTGTGTTCAAAGGGGGTAAATAGTAAAATGGAAGAATCTAGAGGACCTGAGTTAGAAAAATCAGGAAGAAGAATTGGAACTAATGTACAAGTATTTGGGAGTAGGGTTACATCTTTGGCAAGCTCTACGTTTTTCTCTTGATCATTCATTAATCGTACATCTCGAGTAATAATAGAGAGGGTGTTATTCGGATGTCTAATTATTACTTCCTTAGTTGTTAAGTCAAGTAATAAATTCTCAGATCTCAAGAGATCAAACCCAATGATCATATTATAAGATGTGACCTGATCATCAACCACAATGAAAGTTCGTGGCTGAGTGATATAGTTTTCCGAGAGCTGTAAAGGGATGGTTATAGCTCCCAATACCTCATACACAATTTGTCCTATCCCACTGACACCAGTATATTCAGTGGCATGCAATGGGTATTTTTCAGAACTAATGAAGCATACGTTGTGGAGGTAATAATACTCATAGATGCTCCTGTGTCAACCAAAGCATTAAAAGATTTTTTGTCAATAGTGTGAGGTATTTGTACACCCAACAGTAGAGATTCTTCCGGGGGTACATGTAAATTTTTTACATGTATTAGAGGCCCTTCTGAAAAAGGGATCGCTAGAGGGTTTAAATTAGAATTAGAAAATGGAGAGACAACTTGATCTGGATCAGAAGAACCAAAGTTATTGTCTATGGGAAACGAATGTAAATTGTCATCAACTGGGACAGAATCGGAATTATTGTTAAGGGAGATTAAGTTTGAATGATTCGTGACTGGATTAGAACCAGAAATATTTCCATCAAAAAAACTTAAATTAGGATCGAATTCCACAGTCTCAGATATGGGATTAGAAAGCAACTGAACATTATTGATGTCATAATCAGGAATATTGTCATCAACAACTGGGGAGACCATTTGGTCTTCATTATCAACTTTGCAGTGCAAGGGTTGTGACCCTCCAACCCTTGTACATTCACATGGTAATCTTTGGGGTAGTGATTCTAAAGGTGTCTCCATGGACGGGCCGTTATCCACGGAGACATTCAGTTTCCCTGGTTATGGTTGTTCTGAGGACAATCGATGCCCAAGTGACTTCCCTGGCAAATGGGACACTTGATTATGATCCTGTCATAAGACTGCTGTTTTGGCTTTCTTGCAGGACAATCGTTAATTACATGCTCTTTCTCCTGACAATGAAGACATTTGTTTTGTCGGGAGTAACAGTCCTTGTACGTATGGCCTCTCTTTCCACAATGTTGACAAAAAGGTCTAGAGGTACAGTCCCGCACATCATGACCGGATCTTTTGCAATATGTACAATAAATAGAAGAAGGCGCTCCAGCCCACCACTGTTGTGGTCGATTTTGATCAGTGTTAGTAGATAATCTATTAGAATTTATAGAATTGCTCGAATTTGTATGTTGGGGTCTCGGACCTGGGTGAGAATCTGGAGGTTTTCTTGGATGTGAATTACGTGATGGTTGAGAGTGTTGAGCGATTTCCCTGGTTTTGCTAGAAGCATCGAGAGTGAACCCAGAAGCAGGTTGTATATGGGAAGGGTTAGAGGAAGATGGAAAGTATCCTGATGAAAAGTTTTCTGATATCCACGGACAAGCACATGAGCATGACATTGTATTTTGCGACGGCATTGCACTGCGACCATAGTATTCCTGTGTTGGTATAGGGATGTAAGGCATGGGTCTTGTATTCGGGCGAGCTATTGTTAAGTCTATAACTTCAGGTGAAAAAATGGGATCACCCTCAGTTCCCGTAGAAGGAGTTGTGGCTTCCGCTACTGATTGGGACTCGCCACTATAGTTTTTGCTATGTTGGGTGACTAGCTTCACCAATTTTTCCCATGATAAGTTAGAATCGTCCGTAGACAATTCACAAACGGTTATGGCATTATTAACTGACTGTTGTACGGGCAAGGGTAAACTTGCAATTAGCTTCTCCTGCACCATCCTCATTTCTTTAACATTAGATTCTGGAAAAGCCCTCTGTGCTAAACCCAACAAGCGTATAGCAAACAAGGGAATGGTCTCTGAAGGGGACAAAGTAGCGTTTGTGAATTGACTAAGATCACTCTTCATCTTATCCCTTCGGTTGGTATGGTACCACTCAATAAGTGATTCTTTGATAGAGGTGTAACCAGTGTTGTTTAACATCAACACATCATAGACCTTCTTTATGTCTCCCTCCAAGAAAGACCCAAGATGCTCATTCCATTCCTCCGCTGTGGAACGAGGATAGGAAAATTTTACATAATTTTCAAAACGTGTAATAAACTGTGGGAAAGGCTCTCCCCTGGCTAGTGAGTACTTACCAATGGGAACCATTCTTTCTGGTCGCTTTTGTTGTTGCGACATCATGGAGAGCATCATCTGCTGATTCTGGTAAAACAGAATCTGCATCCATTGAAATGGATCTGCTGAATGAGCCATAGGTGATATAAAAGGAGGTAGTGGTTGACCAGCTGCATCTTGTGAAGGAAGATTTTGTTGTGGGTGGAAGCCAGAACTAGAAGGCGGAACCGTATATGTCGGACTTGGAGGCATACCAGGAAATACTGGTTTTTGGTTATTTAACCCTACCGCTGAGACCGGTGATGTCGGATTTATTGGAGAGTGGGACATAGAATATGTATAATGAGGGAGGTTGTAAGGATACATCCGATAAGGGTAGGATTTCATCGTAGTGACTGTGTTAGTCGTAGGAGATGATGGGGCAGTACTGACTGGGAGAGAATTTGTGGATATAATAATTTCCTCCATTGAAATCTCAACCCCAGCTTGGTCAATTCCATCATTACAGATTTCCTCTTCTGTGGAGTGTCTGGCTTGTTGATTCTGGCCATTCATGATTAAAGTTATTATAAAGTATATGAGATGACTGTTAGCGAGACAATAGTCACTTATTTTAATTTAAGAACAATTTTTGGAGAAGGGTTATATGTAGAAAAAAAGAATGAAAATAAACAAAAATACAGGAAAGAAAGAAACAGGTAGCGTATAGAGCTTAAGAAGGGTAGTAACAACTACGCTCTGCTACCAATTAAAATGTCTAAAAATTAAATTTAATTATAATAATAATTAAAGAAAACTCACAAGGTCCTGTAGAGGATTTTCAGTAAACCCCTAGGCTACCCTTCTGAAGCCTTTGTGTTTCTTTCTTATTTTTAAGTTGATTGAAGAAGCTTGTATGCAGACACATATTATACAGGACATGCAAAAATATAAGAGGGGTTAGTAGATGCAAAGGGTTGATTAAACAAAACAGTATAAAGCAATATAAGATCTGAATTACCTTAAACAAACAAAGTAATATCATTAATGGGCATGCATCAGCCACATGAAACTTTTTAAGATTTAAAGGGTACTTTCCAGAGGATGAACGTGTGAAATAAATTAAAAAGAAATACAGAACATGGGGATAAGGAGATATGTAAGTATGAACTTATTTTTAATAAACCAAAGATTTATGATTTATATATATATATTATTTATATATAAAAAAAATAAAAAAAATACAAAAAAAAAGGTTTTATGTAGTTTTATATTCGTTTGTTTATGAGATAATAATAATATATTTTTATTTAAATTAAAAAAAAAAAAGTCATTACGGCATGGTATTCATACATACCAAAAGAATCTCTTTCAATAATTTAAAACAAAGCTTTGTTTCTTTTAAATGGTTTTTCCCCTTTTTTTTTTTATAAGTAGTAATTACAGGTGAACATGTAAAAGTCTCTTATTTTACTTGTTTTAATTCTATTTTTATCTTTGATAAAAATATGGTTTTATTCTAATCCTACAGCTAATTAATGACAAATCATCATCATCATCTATCCTGCCACTACTAAGATTGGGTATTCAACATATACAGTATATATTTTCATCTACTTCCCACAATTATGGGTAGAAAGAACCTTTTCTTAATCAGGTAAATCTTTTACAATGTTTTAATGGTTTTTCCTTGTAACATTCAACATACAAAAAAAAATATATAATACAATTTTACTTGAGCACAAGAATACACACACCTATATGTTTAAACACAAACAAAAAAAAAATCTTTACACAAATATATATATATATATGTAAAAAAAAAAGCATTTACAAAACTTGGCCTTCAATTTTTTTAGATTGTTTAAGTTTGACTTTTTATCACTTGGTATGTCCACTATTTATAATTTTTGTTTTAATAACTTTGTAGAAGTGTCACTTTAATTCTTAGAACCTTATCCTTCAGGCACAAAAAAAAAAATAAAGAAAAGTTTATCTAACTGGAAGATAAGGTATCAGTTTGTCCTTAAATTTTAAAATGTATAAACAGCACAGTTATTGAATCAACTTTAACATTATTTAATAACTAAGTCACTGCAACTTTGATACTACTCAGTTTAAAAAATTGTGTCAAATAACTGTATAATCAAGAGTCAAACATTAATAATCGTTGATAACTTATTCTGATAAGTTAAGGATGATCCGTTGATGCCTTCAATTTAGGATCCCTACCTAGTTCCTAAGAAAAATATAAATAATTAGAATATTTACTCTGATGTATTTCATTATTACTAATAATTTTATTTTTCAGATATATAACTTTTTAAAAAAAAAATATATATATATGGACTTACCTCCAAAGGAGGTAACAAATTATTTGGAATAGGAATTGGAGAGCTAAGAAGCTAAATGCGAAGAACACTTTCTTCCAAAAATGTAGGTGTAGGAAAGCCTAAAATAGGAAAACAAAAGAATGTATCTACTCACGTTTCTCCAGGAAATAGACAGAAATGATGGGCAAATATAAAACACAAAGCTCAGATATTTAAACAAATCTCAGATTGTATTAATTAAATCCATATTTTATAATAAAAAACAACATATTTTACCTTATTTTTGATCATTAGAGATATAAAGGATGCTGAAATGGAAAGGAATTCATGTAGTATTTCATTATAAGAATAAAATTATTTCATTATAATATATATATACAATATATATATATATTAGACTTAGAATATTTTTCAGATAATATATATATATATATATATATATATATATATATATATATATAATATATATATATATATATATATATATATATATATTGATATCATGAAGGGAGAGAAAGCAAATCGCAATGATATGATAAATGTCTTTGATAGATATATGTAAACATATATACAATATGATAAAGAGTAATAATGGGACAACAATGAATGTAATAGAAGGAATGGGTTAGTTAATGTAAACATACCCTACGATGGTAGTAATTTCTCTTCGTGACGATCTCCTGGCATAGCGCTGGAACACCCTCATCAAGCCCAACAATAGTCGGCATCATATTGATATCCCCTGTCCTGGTAAACGTCCTTCCATGAACTTTAGCTCTTGAATGGAAGCATTCACCCTGCCCTGCTCATCACTAACATACGCCTAGGTATCGGAAATTTTCTTAGATGAGAATGTAAGTAGTGCAACTTATACTCCTTCTACATCCATGAGAAGAAACTGTCTACAGTTCCTGTACCAATGTTAGTGGTTTCTCGGCTTTCCCTGTTCCAGAAAATTCTGTGCACATCTGAAAAAGCATTCCACGCTCTTGCCTCTAACACAGTCATTGTTGTAGCAAAGGCAGCATCACGGAGGAAAGTCCGTATTTGTGGGCCATCACATATCCCAGCTTTTTTTCTTCTCATTCACTTGACCAGGAAACGTTGAGTAATATAAGCGGAACATTACCATATGGTCGCAGGTGCCATCACAAATTGTTTCATCAAACACAAGTTTTATGTGTAGTGGAGGTAAGATGAGGTTTTCTCTCCCTGTAAAGAGTTCCGTACGATGTTCCTGTCACCCAGCGTCAAGGTTTCCCTCGGTGCCCTTCTCTTTGGTCCAGTGATCTTTTGCCGCCCGGCTGTCCCAATAGCACAGGAAGCAGGTATATTTGGTAGGGATGGGCCGGATAGTGAATTTGCCGGATAGCCGGATACCGGATATCCGGCTGGAAGTTAACCGGATATCCGGCCGGATATCCGGTCGGATATCCGGCAGTTGTTTTAATATATATACCGGTATATCAAGTAATAACTTGATCTAGATATTTTCTGAAAAAATTCTAAGTCCAAAATCAATATATCGATATGTATATATAGGCCTATATATTACTATTATATGTATATTATATATTATTATATTATATTATTATTATTATATAATTATTAAATTATTATATTAATATATTAATAATTAATATTATATATACATATTGATATATTGATTTTGGACTTAGAATTTTTTCAGAAAAATATGTGGAGTCCTGTGCTATACCTTCTACCAACCGGTATATATATATATATATATAATATATTATATATAATATATATATATATATATAATATATATTATATATATATACTATATATATATATATATATATATAATATTACAATACATACATGGTGTCTTCACGAGTTTATGTTACGCGGTTATCACCGTACGGATGTTTTAAAGTATGAATGTGTAGAGTAGAGTTCGATTATTTAATTCATTAGGGAGGATGGGATATGTTACGTTGGTGTCGCACAGCAAAATAACGAACCGCGCACAACATGAGAATGTCGAATGGGAAGATATATTTTTTATGGCTTCTGTGACAAATGCACATAAGAATTAGGTGGGGCTTCTTCCTCTCGACATTTTTGATACGGTTCTTCGTTTCCACGCAATGTACCCATAACGCGTCAATGTTACCAACAATAGTTTAAAGTGAATGTGAAAAGGTTGAAGAAAAAAATGGTATTCAAGAACAGCTCATAATATCGACATGTAATGTAATAACGTAATATATATAAAACAGATTAACACCTATGAATCTTATCCACACCATGCAAGAAGGGAGAAGAACTCAGGTTGTTTCAACTTGTACATACAGTATTTACGTATTTACAAATGTTGTTCGAAGACGCTCCATCCACCGAATACATGCCTCAGCTCTGCGCCAGGTTCATTGCAGGGCTTGATTATCCTAACTGCGTTGGTTTTCGAACGGAGAAGATCTATCGGCGAGGTTACTGGGTCATTAAACCCAGCGACACGTATGTTTGAGAACCCACAGAAATAGTCCAGTGGTATTAAGTTCGGGTGAACCGCAGGCAATGGAAATGGAACAGATCTTTCGATCCTCTCCCGAGAAAGGTTCTGTCGAGGTAGGTCCGCACTAAAAAGCTGCATAGTTCTGCACTCATCATGTTAGTAATATATTCTTCGTCGTGTCTTTAAAGGTATATCACTCAGGAAGTCACAAGGACGGTCTGCAGGAAATGGAGGTAACCGCTGTCCTGTCAAAATTCCCTCAAAGAACTAAGGCCGATAATCTACTATTGAGTAACCACACCCAACGTTGACTGAGTATGAGACCTGGTGATTGCTAGTGAATGTTATATGGGTTTTTTCGCCCAATGTCTGAAGTTCCACCTGTAATACACGTTAATGGTAAAGCGAGATTCATCGGTCATAAAGAATATTTCAATAAGCTAGTACATCCATTAGAAGGCCAATTAATGACAGCCAGAATCCAGCCACCTTTTGATCTCCACATCAAACCATGGCCACAATGTATGGCCTATATTGGATATATGTTGTATGCAACACGAATCCGTCGTATGGTTCTCGATATTCCAAGACCGAAACTAGCCTGCCGTATGAGGACGTGATTTCATGGGTGTTTTAGCAGATACGTCCATTCGACGTCGATGTACGGACACGACCCCGTCCCGTATGGTGATGAGGGTTGAACTATCGCCCTGTACCTTGAAACCGTCGTAAACTCTAAGGGATGTCATGTGGGCTCGCGTCGCGTGTGGATACGTTGCCATTTCTGCAGCAGCTTTCTGTGAGCAATTCCTGTTTTCGTAAGTAACACCTCCAACATGTCACCATGACTTCATCCTGCGTATAGCTGGTCACAGTGGCATGTTACCAAATATAATGGCTCTGCATAACAAACACTCATGAGTTAACGTTTCACTACACTATTACGCGTAATTTGTAGGTATTGACAGAACCTCATATGAAAAGCTGTTAGTTGGTTTACACATTCACTGGCTGTATTTATTAGCTAACGTATAACATATCAATGTAATCTAAAAGGGTATGATTAGGTATTTTAAATTAATTCTTTGTTAGCTGTATCGATATTTTTTAAATACTATGGATATGCCTATGTATTTAACCATTATTTCATATTTTGATCTAGGTTTCGGCGTTTTGTTAAGGCACATGAATGTCTACCGGATGACGTCTAGTGTTTATGTGGTATCATTGCGTGGAAATCGAACATACCGTAGTCAAAGTACTGTCGAGAGGAAGAGCCCACCAATTTTTTTTAAATGTGTCATTTCATCAGGTCCATATAAAATAATATATCATGCAATATTCGATCATTCGCTATGTTTTGTCGCTTGTTTTCGTATTGCGCGTTGCGTGCGCAGTACACCAACACTGTAACATTATCCATCCTAGTTATTGAATTAATGATCGAACTTATATTCTTACATTTTTATACTTAAACATCCCGTAACCTGTGATACACCGCTAGTTACATAACTCCGTGACAGACATACTCCACTAGTATATATAGGCGATATGAACTAATAATAGAGTGGTATGATAAGAGAGTAGAGTTGGTATTATACTGATATATATAAATATATGATTTACAGTATATATAATATCTATCACTGATGTATACATATGAGGGGTAGTAGTAAAACAGGTATGTAATAGATACAGTAGTATATATATCGGCAGGGCAAGTGGACACGCAAGCTATGATTATCATGTCACTGGCACTCGCGGACAATACCAAATAAATTGCCGTAATTGCGATTTGCGATAATTTGAAGAAATGTTGCGGAATTTGCAGTTAGCGAATGCTATATCATTACCAGCAACTTAATTCCGCAATTTGAGGGGGCTATAAAAAAAAATTGTGGAATTTCAGTGGAATGCCAAAATTATAGTCCACAAATTTTTCCACGTTGGCCATCTTTGTACCTCTGGCATCAACAACCGAAAATCGGTATTTTTTGGCATTCTGTAATTTATAAAGTTCTTTCGCCGCCGGTATAACCCGGCCAGCAGATTTTAAAGGCTTAAAAGTGCCGATGAAATTTTACTTTGGGATCAAGAATTTACTTTTGTCTTTCATCTACCAAATTTGTAAGGCGTCAAGTTATACTATAAATATAAATAAATAATAAAAAAAAGAACAAAAATATATACACTGTTAAATTAGCAGTCTTGCTTTAAAAACAAAAACAACCAAAAAGAAAAAAAAAGTAAGATAAAAGAAATCACCAACCAACCAATACAAACACAACATCAAAATAAAAAAAAACACATCCTCAAAAAAAATATAAAAAAAAAAAAAAAAAAAAAAAAATAAATAACAAATAAAAGAAAATAATAAATTAAATAGAGAAAAAAAAAAACAGTATAACATAAATGCACACACCACACTAGTTAAATATGTACAAATAGAGTCGACAAGTAGAACAAGTACTAGTACTATAGCACTATATAACTACTAGAAAAATATAGATATATTACCAAATCATGTATATATATATATATATATATGGGTAGATATATAGTAATATCATATAGTATGAGTATTTAAGTACTATATTAAGTGAGAGATGCAGCCAAAATTATTTGAATATTCCCTCCAAGCGAGGAAGAACGTACTAGGAGTAATTATCCACGCTATCCGACGATAACAATGATTATCCGGCCGATCGATAGTAAAACTTTGGCCGATAGGCGGATACCGGATAGTTTGCCGGATATCCGGCCGCATCCTAATTATTGGGTGAAACCTGCTTGCTAACCGAGCAAATGTACCATTTGAGGTCCAACGGGCACTATATATCCAATGTAGACCTGATATTCGTGAGCTCGTCCACAACACTGGTCTTGATTTTGTCAATACCGAGTACCCTACTGGAACGAAGCATACCTGTTGCCGTTGTGTAACAGCACACACTTTAAACTGTTCTTGGAAGTGTCAATAAACAGTCGCGACTCACCTCTGCATCCTATGCTGGGAGTCCCATAGTGAGTAGTAGGCCTGCAATTTCACTGCAATACACAAGGTAACCACCTGACTGGAAGAGCCTCCGCACTCTGCTTCTCTGTTTACGATAAAATTTACTCTTGTGCCAATGGGTCCAGTAGTCATTTTCATTGCAACCGAATGCCAACAGCTCAGAACCAACTTCGGCAAATACAACTCTCATACAAGATCGTTCAGTCACCCTGGGTGAACAATGACGGACCATCCGCCTGTATTTCAGATGGATGATAGACATCATCTCATTGGCATCCATACATGTAGACGTCCTAAAGTTACCACATGCTTCCCGAATATCGACCGCAGTAAACTTGCTGCAACTGTAACTGTAAATATATGCGGAAGGTAACGTCCTATACAGCCTACGTAGTGCGCACATGAATTTTGTCCATTCCTAGGGAATATGCAAATATAGGGATCCATGAATTGCACGAAAACGGGACGTGATACAGCAAATCCGAGAAATATATATGGAATTCAGCACCTCCGAATTAACTATATATCTGCTACAAAAAGTCCATAAAAAAAAATTTCCAACTTTTTTTTTTTAGACCAGTGTAAGTTTTTCTTTATTTTTCCCTAAGTGACCGTACTTTGAAATAACTATTCGGCCGAATAGCGAAGTGATTTTTCGGCCGAATACTTTTAGCCGAATATTCGGTATTCGGCTTTTTCACTATTCGGCCATCCCTAATATATATATATATATATATATATATAATATATATATATATATATATATATATCTATATATATATATATATATATATTATATATATATATATAATATATATATATATTAAATATATATTATATATATATATTAGTGATGGGATGATTATGAAATATTTTTGGCCAATGACATAGAGCAAGATTTTGACGATGTTCATGACAATGATGATGACGACTTAATTGAAATAAATATTTTAAAAATTTCTTTCTCTCTCTCTCTCTCCCTCTCTCATATATATAATATATATATATATAGTATATATATATATATATATATATATTATATATATATATATATATACTACGGTATATATATATATATATATATATTCATGTAACCTAAAACACCACTCAAAAAGGGAACACAAAAAAAAACACCACTCTGTATTTTACTATATTTATTGAAATCCAACAAAGTCATCAGACCATCATGTAAAGTCATCAAAAATGTGTAGAAATATGCATTATTAACATTAAAATTGAATTTTCTGATTTTTAGGAATTTTTTGAAATTTTCGGAAAAATTGAAAAATACTGATGAATTTTTTGCCACTTTTGGGGTCACTTTGAGCCAAAATCACATCAAAAGTATTGCAGAATATGCAAATATCAAATTAAATTATGTTATGCCTATCCTTCATACGTTTTTATGCCAAATTTGGTGAGGTTTCATGCAGCACCACAAAACACACACATACCTGTCAAAGTGAACCTCAAAAAAACACCAGTGGCACTCAATGTAAAGTCACTAAGAATTTGTGTAAAAATCATAAGAATATGTGCATAAGAATTACTACAAACAAAATGGCTGCATTATAAATGACGTTCTATAGGTAAAAAAAAAAAACAAAAAAACAAATGGTACACAAAAAACAACCATTCTCATTTTGGCCTTTTATATATATTAATATATATATATATATATATATATATAATATAATATAATATATATATATATATAATATATATTTATATATATAACCGTAAGACGGGGCAATTCGTCCAGACATGTGGGGCAATTTCCGTCCACATGGGGCAATCTCGGTCACGTGGCTCAAAAATGCTCTACGATTAAAATATATCTTTTAAAGATGTAAACAATAAGGACTTATATTATGACCTACGCTATTCAATTTTATAAACTTTCACCACAAGTCCAGTTAAATATTTGATGATGTATTTCTTTTCGTAGAAGACTATATAAATGGGTAGAAGTTGTTGACAGGCATGAAGTGAGCTCAAGTGAATCATTAGCGCGACGTTCAATAATGTACCTGGCGGAGACGGAATTGGTACGCCGCAGAGATAAATATACTTAAACATGAGTCATTGGCAACGCTTAATAGGCAATCATTGTATCATTAGGCAAGAAGATAATATATGTTTTATTATAAAAATTGGAACACAGGGCAATTCGGTCCAGGTTTAAAAAATTGCGTGGGGCAATTCGGTCCACATTGAGATCTAATTAAATTAAAATTTTTTAATACTCTTTACAAAAAGATGTCGAAATATAATGTTTACAGCAAGATAGGTAGGTAAAGTTTTTTCAACTTAGGCCTAATTAACCTATACAAATTTTTTTCAGCAAGATGTTCTCACTTACGCAAAAGTAACACGCGCAAGTACAAAGGGATAACACTCTGATGATGATGTTGCCAGACCCTTAAGCAGTTTTCGTTCTTCGCATGTTCTTACGAAACGTAAATATACCTAAACCCTCAGTTTGCATATCGTTTGTCAAAGCGTTGCGTTCGTTTTTGTCAACAGCGCAAAATCGTAAAAAAATCTCACCAAACGTAAGAATTTCCTTAATTCTGTGTAATATAAAATAAAAAAAATTGCAAACTTACAGATTAATAACATTACAGTTCGTTTTGGTCAAACAGCGCAAAATCGTAAAAAAACAAAAACGCTCACCAAAACGTAAGAGAATTTCTTTAATTCTGTTAATATAAATACATAAGCAATTAAGGAATTTCCTTACGTTTGGTGAGCAATTTTTACGTTTTTGCGTTTGACAAAAACGAACCAAAACTCCAAACATTTTATTAGTTTTCAAAACCAATTTCTTAAAAATAATATTGTAATACCAATATGTTTAAAAAGAGAACCTGAATCGCTTGAGCTTGCCGTTCATTTTTGTCAAACAGCGTTTTGCGTTCATTTTTGTCAAACATGGCAAAATCGTCAAAAAAACGCTCACCAAACGTACAGAATTTCCTTAATTCTGTATAATACAGAATAAAAAAGAATAGCAACCTTACAGAATTAAGGAAATTCCTTACGTTAGGCGGCTTTTTTTTAAAGATTTTGCAGTTGACAAAAACGAAAGCAAACTCGAAACAATTTTTATTGCGTTTTCGAACCCAATTTCTTAAATAATATTGTAATACCAATATGTTTAAAAATGAAAACTGACTATCATAATTATTTAAATAAAACACTTTAATTGAGGATTCCTAGGGATGTGAAAATTGAAGGTGGACGACGAATATTGCCCGCCCCGCAAAATCTGGGCAATTCGGTCCACGTTACTTATCGGCTTCTAACATTAATCCAATATTATATATACAAATACAATTATACTAATTTTACTCCCTACAATGAATACATTAAAATATAAAAAAAAAATTTCAAAACAATAAAATAAAAAACGTATTCCATAAACCTTAGCATTTTGAGTACCCCTGATTTTTGGACCGAATTGCCCTGTCTTACGGGTATATATAGTATATATATATAATATTTATATATATATAATATATATAATATATATATATATATTATAAGTATATATATATATATTATATTATTAGCGTCGGCGGGTCCGGGCCCACCTGTTTTAGAGGGGTGATTCGGTCCACCTATAATAATACTATATATATATATAGAAAAGAAAAATTAAAAAAAAAAAAAAAAATTTTTTTTTTCTTGATCCTTTTAATAGCGCACGCTTAATATACATTAGATATAGAGACAAAAAAGCCACTGGGCCTTATCGAGAACTGTCCCAGTCAACCCATACCCAAACATGCTCATGGGAAGTGCAAAATACGCGCACACACCGCACGCGTAGGGCTGTCAATTTTGTTGTAACTACAAACCACCATTGGCTAGTCAACTAACTAATGATATTATAGAATTATGGTGAAATACCTAAACCATCACCACATGGCATTAATACATATGTGTATGGTCACACCTAGTCTATCGAACATAGATAACTATATAACTAAAAAGCTACGCGACATTTCGTCATCATCACACTACACACATACACCCAACGCCATCATAAACGAATGAGATCACGCTTATCTCTGACACACTCGCACACTGATATATCATACACAAACATCCTCTGGCAGACCTATTCCAAAATTTAATCAACCATAGCTAGAATGCCATGTCGTTTCTTATTCATAGATAGCATGCTTTCCTCTTATTTTCTTTATTATGCCCCCTGGTCACTTGTCCATGTTCCTACTATGAAAAATTATTGGTCTCTGTATTATCAATAGTGTAAATATTTTGTAGATTGTATCATGTCCCTCTGAGAAAATTGCTTTCTACAGAAAACATTCCAATTCCTTCATCCTCTTCCTCATAGCTCTTACCTCTCAAACCAGAAATCAGCCTTGTTGCTCTACGTTGCACTCTCTCTAGCCTATATCTAAGTCTTTCTTAAATAAGGGGCCCCAAACTGTGCCACAATACCTATTATTGGCCTAGACATAGCTATTAGTACTTTACTTACTTAAGTTTACTTATTACTTCTTCTCTTGTAAACAGACATTGCGATTTTTAATGCCCGCATCTTATTAGTTATTCTTTGTTCGCAACAATGATTAGCTGACTTTCAAATTACTACTTAATAATCACACCTAAATCTTTTTCTTGGTCCCACAGACTCAAGGTCAATCCCATTCAT
>JABUQX010007983.1:0-15000 GCA_015478945.1 Trachelipus rathkii
TTGTTCCGAAGGTACCAGCGATGCAATTAAACCAAGGCTGCCTCCCACCAAAACCGATTACTATCCTGCTCTCTGAAAAGGTTTTCGATCTTGTTGGCAAGAGTGTTGGACCAAATGATCAGCGCGGGAGCGAAACTCAGAAACATAAGCCGAATATTGGTGAGTAGTCTTTCCCACCGACGAAAACGCTTCACAGGTGAACTTGCACGCCTCCGTATTGACCACGCTAATATCACATCTAATCTACTATATGTCACGGGACCCTCCTCCCATTTGCAAATTTTGCTGTTGCCACACCCTCAATCATGTTCGCCATATCTTCGATTGATTGTCCCATCAGGACCCTATCGCCATCATCATTTTCTTACTTTACGGTCCTTTACACCTCTGAAAGATTATCCCCATATCTTGTCCGAATCTTCCACTTTAGCAGTAACTAATTTTCTTGTATCTTCAAGAAGTGGATATTCTTTGTACCCAAAAAATTTGATTTTGTTATGTAATCTTAAGGACTATTTATAATACAAAGTTCCAAAATTTTATTAGTTTTTTTTATTTTTGACTGACTGAATAATTCATTTCCCATCCAAATCTCCCTTTGACACTTGAAGCATATATATGACAGGGCCCTCCCATGGTGCTGATTTTTTCAGCCCAGTATGGCCACTTCTCTATGAGCCGTGGTGGTCCTGTACACTGACTCAATAGACAAATATATATATATATATATATATATTATATATATATATATATTATATATATATATATATATTATATATATATATATATAATATATATATATATATATATATATATATATATTATATATATATATATATATTATATATATATATATTTTCTGAGATGACTTTTTTAACACAACCGAAATTATGGTGATTTGTGCTTTTATAATCACGAAAACTCAATCGAGTACATGAAACTAGCCTTTATTTAGCCCTCCCCACCAACCGACCTTGTTAAAATAAAATAAAGGCAACCATTTATGGATAAAATTTAATTGCTACAATATGTAAAGTAACAAGGTTCCACAGTTATTTTGTTCATGAAACAGGTTATTTATAGGTGAAGAGCTAAAAAAGCAGTTGAATTTGAGGTAGAATGTTGTTTAATAAATAATATAATTATCACATGATCTGGTCTCCTTTTTGAAGTGGACGAATTTGGAACGGTAACAAATAGAAACCAAAAATGTTCCGAATGATTGAATTAAAATAAATAGTGCATTGACTAAATGCAAAGTATAAAATTTAGGAAAATAAAAATTATAAAATAGTAGTATTATCTTTACCAGCACTGTAGAGTCTCGAGACTAAATATATTTTAGTGCTGCTAGAGTCCCGAGTCTGTGAAATGTCCAACCCATTTACAAAATGAATAAGTTGTAGACATTCAAATATTTCAAAATACAGGTTTTGAAGGACTCATAATTTGTTCCTTTTCATTAATATTGCTTATTATTTTCCCCTAGTTTCAAAATTGAATATATATAAAATTTAATCCTAAAATTGTTACTCATCAGAATTATGTAATATATTTTCCTTTTGAATTTTATATTGAAAAATGCCCAAGCTCTAGGGTACATGTAGATATTTATTAGTTTCAATTCTTTTTAAGTATAAAGAATATATATACAAAATTATTTCTACCTTGCTAGGGCCAGCAAGATGTGTGTCCTTCACAGCTAACTATTTTATAATTTCAGCGGGATAGATTTTTCTGACTCCTTTCTTTCTCCTCTTGACACAATTTAGAACAGTACATAGAACCCAAAATATACAGACTTTGCAGCATTTTAATTTCTAGTTACTTATATTTAAGATCTTAAAAAGATGACATTATATTTAACACTCTTGTACTGGAAATTGTTTTATTTAAATATGGGTATAACTTGATTTTAGATGCATACGTAATAGTGGGATGATTCCTTATTCAGCGACTTCAGGCTGGGTTTTATTTTTGACTTGTGCCATGTTCTTCTACTACTATTCTGTTTCTGGTGCATGGTATGCACCTTACCCCCAAGTCTTGGGGAAAGAAGGTGGGTGGATGATGATGATTCCCTATTCTTCCTTGTAAATTTTACCTTTAGTGTGTATTTCTTGCTTTAGATAAATGATCTGGGATGAACAAGGATTTAATATTATTTTCTTATTAGGCTAAGATTTAAATTATTTAAATGAATATTTACCCAAGACTTCAAAGCAATCTATTGGACTGCAAATTCTCATTTCGTATGTGACAAATATATTATATTTGGTCTTAATTATATTGCACATTTTAAAATTATCAGTAATTGCATATTTTGAATGTGCTGTGTGTTAACATGTTTGTTTATTTTCAGGTGTATATAAAATGGTTAAAAAAGTTCTAGTAGCCTTAGATTTTGATCATACAATTATAGATGATAACAGCGATACATCCATGTATAAGTTGGCGCCAGATAAGAAGATTCCTCCAGAATTGAAGGCCTTGTATCGTGAAACTGGATGGACACACTATATGAATGAAGTCTTTAAATATTTGCACAAAAATAATGTTCAAAAGAAAGATATTCTATCTTGTCTTGAAAAAATCCCACTAACGGAGGGTATGAACGAACTCTTCCATACTTTGCCAGAAGATTTAACTGAATTTATAATAATATCAGATTCAAATACTATTTTTATTGATCATATTTTAAGTCATAAAAATATACGTCAAAAATTTCGTAGTATATTTACTAATTATGGAAAATTTGAAGAAAATGGTCTTTTAAGTATAAATATGTATCACGTACAGAACTGGTGCGGTCTTAGTACTGTTAATCTTTGTAAAGGTGATATATTAGCAACTTACGTAGCAAAAAGATTAAATGAGGGTGTCCAGTTTCCAAGATTAGCTTATGTTGGAGATGGTTTTAATGATTTTTGTCCCTGTCTTAGATTAACAGAGAATGATGGAGCTTTCCCAAGACTTCATTACAAGTTACTTGAAGTTATACCTAAAATGGAAAAAGACCGCCACCTCACGCTTAAAGCTAAAGTCTTCCCTTGGGGTACAGCCAAAGATATACTAAATGTTTTGCTTCCGTGGTATTCGGATTTAAACATTTCGTGCTCAAATCCCAGGCTTTATAATCCAGGACCCATTACACTGTAGCATGAGGGATTAATTATCTAAAACACGGGAGAAAACTATTTTTTTAATTTTTATTAGTTTTTATTTCATATTTTATTTGTTTTAAACATTTTATATATGAGGGGCGCAGAGTTAAAGTGGATGAAGTCCAAGTTAAAGTTTAGCCAGTAGATATATATTTTTTTTTTTTTAACAAAGTTCATTAAATTATAATTTGAGTTACGACTCCATTCAATGATATCAAAATTTCTATAAGGATTTAACAGGTTATAACTTTGCAATAAGCAATTAGATATTTAAAATGTTATAGGGAATTCGACGTGCAATTTTGAATTGGACTTTACCTATTTTAACTCTGGAAGCCTCCTATATTTTATAAACTATTATAAAAATAATAAATAAGGCTTTTTTTCTTCTTCTAATCCTATATAAAACCTAGTAAAGTAATTGAGCTATAAAAAAAATTTGCCAAAACAATATAAGAAAATAAATAAATAGGGTTTACACAACTTTATAAAAGTATATCATTACTCTTTGCTTCGATTCCTGTCTGTCACATAGCTTCAGTTGAAGGGCGCGGCCAGATTGAACCTAAAGGAACGGGGTGACTTTTATTAATCCAATTTCATATTTTAAATCGCGACCACACGCCATTACGCTATGCGTAATGACCGACTCTTGGCTCGGTCATTTTGAATAACTTTTTACTACGGTCGTTCAAAATCACCGGCTGCCTTTACGTTGGTCTGGACACGCCCTTTAACTGTCATTTCGGTTGTGAGAATGTCGTCATTAAAATAGCAAAGAATTTGTATTTCATGGGAAGAACTAAACCAATAATTACGTTAAAATTTAAATTCAATAAAAAAAAAATAATTTCTTTTACGACTAAGATGGCAAGATAAATTATTTAAATGAGAATTGTTATAACTTACACTAAAATATAAATAATTTTATCCTAAATAAATAAATAGGTAATAATAGAGCAGATGGGTGTCACCCCCGATTTTTATGAAAATCACAGAATATACTCTTGCAAAAATTATAATGAAGAAGAGTGAAAACGAAAATCGGCGTCTCTTTAGGGAAAAAAAATTACAGAGCCTCTCAGTGTTGTTAAAAACTCCCATAGACCTTTTTTCATTTTTGATCCAAATTAGGGTTGGTCTCATTTCAAGCCCTGTAGTTCAGGTTAAGATATAGTTTGTTAGGTTATACACTAGAGAAAATCTTATGTATAGTTAACAATATATCTTTATCATAACTTGAACTTAGTGATGGCTCCTAATACGTTAGCTACGAGGCCCATCTTAATTTTTTGTCTATGGGAAATTTTGAGGGCTGCTGTAACTTTTTTTTCCTATAGAGACTTAAATCATTTTCGTTTTTTTTAAGCTTCATTTCTTTTTTTAGAGTATATCCTGTGATTTAAAAAAAAAATTATTAAAGAATAATTCCTATGGGAATTTTAACATCTTTTGAATATTGTGCTGTGTTAATCTTTTCCCTAAAGAGTACCGTCCATTTTCGTTTCACTATTCATTATTATCTTTTTTAGAGTATATCCTGCTGTGATTTTCATAAAAAATGGGGGTGACACCCTCTGCTCTACTATTACCAATAAAAAGATAAACTAAGATCGGCAAAGGTTTCGAATACGTTTTGAAGTATAAAGTTAAGATGTTTTCCAAGGCTATACCGAAGCAAGGTCATATACCAAGAACGGAGTTTCATTATATAGAAATAGAGAGATGGAGCACAAAGTCTGATGCAAACGATAATTTTGTGCAAAAATGGGCAAATAAGGACTTCAGTATCTTTCATTACGATGGCTTTCACAATTTTTTCTGCCACAACACTTGGTGACATCCCTGAAGCTGTTGTTTTATCCATTACTGTAAAGAGAAAAATTTTCAAGTTAAATTTCGGCAAAAGCTGCAATTGGGATATAAAACTAACATGTTCAATATTAAAGTTTCCTACAAAGTATACTTTGTGGAATTGGAAGATCTGAGGACTAACTCTATAGGGTTGTTAGTCGGAGACAATTTGAGGGGGCGGACTCCACTACTCAGGTTAAGTTGATTTATGTAAAATTTTCCATAAATTTATCCAGAAAGAAACCATTTCAATTGCAGAACATTATGATGTGATTGAAAACTATTGTCATTCGACTGTTACAAAACACTAGAGCTCATTAGAAAACAAAATTATGTTTGGTTCCCAACTCAAAGAAGCAGGAACGACTGGTTTATACTTGTACACTTAAGGCTTAAATAATACTCCCACGGGCAAAATGGCTGGATACATATAGCGCCCGGTAAGTCAATGGAAGAGCACTCTCTCAACAAAGCTAGAGAGCAGAGTTCAAAACTGTTCGGGTGGGAATGTGAGCTATTCTCTCCTTAGGCTTGGCTTCGTCCTACCTCGACGTAAAAACTAGCACACCCCCTCCTTGAATAGGACTCTGCCCGTGAGCTGTGGTGTCAACTGAAAAAAAAAATAAAATAAAAAATTGTACAGCTCTAGAAGAGGGTCAAAAAGAAACGTTGAAGGGAAATTAAACAAGGGGGGAAAAAGAAGTTCAAAAACAATCAAACTTCCAAGTACCAGGAGAATTCAGAATCTGGGCTCCCCACCTCACCTAGGTAATTTCGATAAAACAAATAAATTTCACAACTGACTAATACTGGGTCTTTAAAGATTTCTTTACCACTTTGCTCTCTGTTATAAGAAATTCATCACTACCCGTGTGTTTACCGTTTCATAGGTATTAAGACTGGTGTATACATTTTGTACAATTAATTAATTTTAGAAAGCCTCCTACTATCAAAAATTTTAATGTCTACCCACGTAACCCACTGAACTACAAGAACTCGGATAAATCACCTAAACGCCGGCAAGTATGTTTCATAAAAGAAAAAAAGGCTTTGTATTTAGCTTTTTGGTTGGATGGTAATACTCCAGGGTATATTCAACTTCTTTCCACTTCCGAATCCATCTGTTATATTGTGCTCTTCAAAATAGCCATAATAGAATAGATTCTTTTGCAAGCCTAATCTTTATTTTGTTTCATCCTCTGTTAAAGGTTTAAATTTCATTGATGTTACCAAGATCCAAATGTAAACTGCAAATACACACATATAAAACTTTTTTCCGTATTTCTTCATGTTTTGTTGAAAGCACTTTCTCAATTGTTTTGTTGTAATTTCACAAGACGTTTTACATATTTGAAAACAATCTTTTAAATTATTGTTAATTTTTCATAGCGACTTTTAGGGTGTTTAAAAAATAAGCAAAGTATAGAGGGAAATGTTCAATAGTGAATGGTGGAATGAAGAGAAGATGCATACGGTAAAGGGTGGTTGAATGTACTAAAAGTAAATGATGAGGATTCGAAAGAAAGGTATGAAAATATATATGGAGGAAAAGAAGAAGACTAAAGGTTGCATACGTAGGAATAAAAAGGAGGTAAATGAACTGTCTGGAAGGAGGAGGAATGGGAGACTGTAAGGGAACAGGAAGTGGTTTTGGAAGGAGTACAAAAAAGAAAGAGAGTAAGGGGAATCTTCTTAGAATAATGAATAGGAGTGGCCCTTTTGTGACTGTTGAGATGGACGTGAGGAAAGTGTGGAGGGAGCATTTCGAATATCTCCATAACATTGGCAGTAATGAAGAAGTGACAGTGAATGTATGTGAGTATGGTGTAAGAAGAAGTAAGTATTATGGGGATGAGGTGATAGGTAGAGTTAGAAAGTTTAAGAATGGTAAATCAACAGATATAGATGGAATTACATGTGAAATGATCAAGAATGAAAACGAGATTGTGATTGATTGGACATTGAAGTTGTGTTGCAAAGCATTTGCGGAGGGTGTAGTTTCAAATTGCTGGATGAGAGCGGAGATAGTACCTTTGTATAAGGGTAAAGGGTACTGTAGAAATTATACGGGAATTAGTTTATTGTGTTGTAGGGAAGGTATATGCTGGTATTTTGGTTGAAAGAGTGTGTCGAGTGACGATATTTTTTTTTTTTTATTATTATTACAGATGTCACCACCACTCACGGGCAGAGCCCTAATGGAGGAGGGGGTGTTATTATTAATATTATCATTATCACAGTTATCACCATTATCACCATTAATAATAATATTATTCTAGGCCTTATCTAAATACCTTCATACTTATCACTATCAATGGTTAGACTCATCTGAACAAAACAGAAGCTTCCTTCAATTGTTCTCGCTTCGTTTAGGTATTTCTTCAGATAGTTTTTCTTCGTCAAAAAATATATCGTGTTGATCGTTTATTCCCTCATCAATGTCCGAATATTGGTTTTAAGTACATGACTCTACTAATTCTTTGCCAAGAATTCTCTTGCTTTATTTCACTATGGTGTGGTTTTCTTCGCCCTTAATGCAGGTTTGATTAGCAATTTTATTCGTTATCTTTTCGCAAGGGTCAAAATTGTCAATATCCATTACTTCTACAGAGCTTCCACGTAATTTATTAAGAGGCTGGTCCATTATTCTCTAGCAACCATATGTTGAGCAGACCGCTTGATGTGCCATGAAAAAGAAGCAGAATTGGAGAGTCGTCACATAGTTTACTCATGACCAGGAATGATTGTTGAGGGACAAATTTCATTTAGAAGTGGTAGAGGATGTATGGATTCAATTTTTACATTGAAGAAAATGAGAGAGAAGACGTAACTTTACTTAGGTTTAATGGACTATAAACAGGCGTATGGCACAATTGATAGGGTAGCTCTGTGATAAGTGTTAATGATATATGGTGTTGGTGGTAGGCTTCTGAATGGTATTAAAAGTGTGTATATTGATAGTGAAGCGTGTGCAAGAAAATGGAGTGGAGTGAATGGTCTAATATTAATAGCGGAGTGAGGCAGGGATATGTAATGTCTCTATGTCTATTTAATTTGTATATGGGTGGGGTGATGAAAGAATTTAAAGCAGGGGAAGTATAAGACTGGTGGAAAAGAGAGTGAATGGTACCTTCCTTAGTGTTTCAGATGATTTGGTTTTGAGTGGTAAAGCTGAAGTTAGTATGAGAAGATTGGTAGAGAGGTTTGGCTTGCTATGTAAAGAGATAAATTTGAAAGTAAATGTAGATAAGAGAAAGATAGTGGTGATAGGTGAGGAGAATTCGAAGTGTGAAATTATGTTGGATGGTAGGTAACTGGAACAAGTATCCCGAGTTTAAATATTTAGGCTTTATGTTGGAAGAAAATGGAATGGATGATGCCAAGTGTAGTGAAAAAGTTGAGAGTGGTAGATAGGTGGCTGTTGCAATTAAATCTTTTATGAATGCAAGGATCTAAGTCTTGAGTATTCTTGGGTTTTGCATGTGGGTATGTTATTACTGGTGTTAATGCATAGTAGTGAAACTATAGTGTGGAATAATAAGTATAGATCTAATCAAGTACAGTCTGTTAAGATGGATAATCTTAGGAGCGTGTTCGGTGTAAGGAAGTTGTGTGGTATGACGAAAGGTGTAAATGACAGTGTTTTAAGGTGGTTTGGTCATGTGGAAAGGATGGAAGATAGTCGGTTGGTTAAGCGGATGTATAGTGGTGAGTGTGTTGGGAATCGACCGACTGGGAGACCGAAGAAAAAGTTGATTGAGTCAGTAAAGAAATGCCCTGTAGGAGAGAAATGTGTTTGGCAGAGGCGAGAAGAAACGTGCATAATAGGAGTGAATGGCGGGGATTTGTAAAGGGGTATGGTTGTGGCCCACCTAGGTCAAGGGATGAACCTCACACTGACGAGATGCCATAGTGAGGGTCCGTCGCAGTCCCGTGAAGCTCTAGGGTGGATTTTCTGACTGCGACGAGTTATCACTGAAAGGTATAAAGGGGGCGGTAAAGCTGGGCATTCTTTTCGACTTGTGTCATATTCTATTACTTTTCTGTTTCCGGTGCATGTCACGGCACCTACCCAATTTTGGAAATAATAATGAATATAGAGGATGAAATAATATAATAATAATAAAATAATAATAATAATAATAATACTAATAATAATAATAATAATAATAATAATAATAATAATAATAATATATCCGCAAGGGCGTATTGATTCTTGTTGCGGGGTGTTATACTCTTGGTGAATAACCTGGAACATAACATAGTGACAAGAACCAATAATCGGGGGATTTAGTGCGTCCCTCCGGCCTCAGCACTAGTGTATGTATGTACGTGCATTTGTCATATCTTTTAATCTTTTTTCTATCCCCTCGCCTTTCATACTCTCTATATCTTTCAATTTTCCTCCTCCACCACAGTTTCTATCTCTCCTTTTTTTTTCCCACCAATTAGTCCCTTTAAGTCCTTTGTACGTGCTTTCCTTCTTGAAAAAGAGAATATCTTTTTTTTCCCGTCACAGCCCTTTGGGCCCTCATGTGCCTTTCCCTCATAGAATAAAAATCTAAATCAATTTACTGGAATCATTTTTCATATCTACTAAGTGTAATTTCAAATATATCTGAGGGATTTTTTAATTTTGATCAAAATTACAAAGAAGAATACCTATCTGAAAAAACTAATTCTTAACAACATAAAAAAAAAAAAAAAAAAGTGAATCAATTTTTTGTCGCCTTTTGTTCTTTTACTTTGTATATAATTTTACTTTTTTATTTTTAAGTTTTTAAATAATTTTGTTAAGATTAAATTATTTTCAATTGGTCAGTTCTGAGAGGAGACCAAGATGTTAAGTCTCGAAACGTAAACATCTTAATTTTTTTAAAGAAATTTTAATTCCCCTGTTTATTTCTTAGTGGTTTTAAATTTATTTGTTCTTTATATATATATATATATATATATATATATATATAATATATATTATATATATATATATAATATATATATATATATATATATATTATATATATATATATATATATATATATATATATATATATATAATATATATATATATACTATATTACCGTCCATGAACGTCCTTCCCATTTCCTGTAAGGCATCTTGAAAGATTTGTCCTTGATGTAACCAAGGGTGGGGGGCCCCCCTTTTTTTTTACTTACAGTTACAAATATTATGATGCTCAACTTCAGCACGTAGGCAATCGAAAAAACTTTGAAGTGCATGTTTAGATGCAGAATAACAGGATCCTGTAAAATATATATATATATATATATATATAATATAAAGTGTGATCTGGAGATATATATATAATATATTATAATATAGTATATTATATAATATATATTATATATATATTATATATATATATATATATATATATTTATATATATATATATATACAAAGTGGTGAGCTGGAGGCGATTTGCCAAATCGGTAGTGTGAAAACTTGCACATTAAAAAATGATCTTGCAATTATTAGCTCTTTTCTCCTTAATTAAACAGGGAAGCGAACAGGTACCTGAATCTTATAATAAAGCAGAGAACCGTTTGATGTAGAGTGTGGCAGGGAAGTTATGAGTGGTAGAAAGGTGGCTGGTGCAATTAAATCGTTGGTGAAAAGAATCAAGGGGACTAAGTCTTGAGTGCACTAGGATGCTGCATGAAAATATGTTGTTACCGGTGTTAATGTATAGTAGTGAAACTATGGTGTGGAATAGGAGGTATAGACCTAGGTGCGCAATCTGTTCAGAGTGATATTCTCAGGGGCATGTCAGGTGTGAGAATTGATTAAATTAGGAATGAGCGTGGTAAGAAACTGTGAGATGTGAAGAAAGGAATGAATGAGAGAATAAATGAGTATATTAAGATGATTTGGTCATATGAAAGGATGGATGTTATGTTTCTTTAGCGGATGTGTGTGTTGTGGAATCGACCGGATGGGAGACAGAAGAAAAAAGGAAGTGATTAAGTGAGTAAAAGGATGTGTTGGATAATATTTTAAAACCTCGAACCCCTCCCCCTCAATTTCCAAACTCTTTTTCTGCTTTTTATTATCTCTATTACTTCTTCACCTTCCACTCCTATGCTCACGACTCCACTCTTCATTACTCCTTTTCATTTTGAAAGATGTCTCTCCCAATAGCAATTAGCTTGCGTTAGAATGGGACCCTTGAAGCAATTAACCTTTGACCTTTCTCCAGTTTCTAATGAGCATTGAGAACATGGTTGTTTTCAATGCCTCAAAAACTCAGTGTCTTTATCTTTGTAGTCGACATCTTCCACACAATTATAACACCTTCGAAAACATAACTCAAAGCTTCGTCTGTCCTTAATATTGTTGTTTGTTGTTTCTTTTTCTCGTGATCTTGCTTGGGAGGATCACGTGTTACTTCTCTTTCTGAACAAGCTTCTAAGAGGTTGAGTAATGGGCATTCTGAGGCGCATTCAGAATTCCCTCACGCCATCCCAGTTGCTTGCTCTTTATGGAAGTGTCGTTCGCCTCTGCATAGAGTATACCTCACACATCTGGGGTGATTCCACTCTCTCTCTCAGCTCTTCTTGAAAAGGTGGTGCCTAGCTTAGGGCTTTTCGTCTTATCAGCTCTCACTTAACTCTCTCCAGTCCCTCTTTACCCGTCGAATTTTTGCGTCACTCTCTCTATTCTGTCGCTATTACAATGAACACTGCTCTTCTGAACTCTCTAGTCGCTATCTTCTCTGTCTAAATTGAGAAGGGATCGTGCGAAACGCCTTTCCACACAGTCTCATTCTTTCTATCCAACGTTCTAAGTTTAGAACACTCCCTTTGTCCATTTTCTAAACTACCTTCAACTTGCATACTTTCAAACGCCTTTATCAGGGAATGTCGGCCCTTAAATTTGCTCCGTATTAGGAACTTCCCATAACTCTGATAGAATTTGATAGGTCTCCGGTCTTTGCTGACCAGAGGAGACAAAAAATGGTGGTTTTGGATGGAGGGGTATGTTGTGGGACTTGGCAAGAGGATGAAGCCCTGACGTTAAACGAGATACCAGTGGAGGTTGTCGTGGTGTTATGAAGCTCTAGGCGAATTGTGGCTGGCGACGGGCTCGGTTTCACGCTAAAGACTTTACAAGTTATGTTTCTAACTACTTAACTATTCGGTTTCCGGTTCATGTTGCGCACGCCACCCGCAATATGCGTGGATCCGTGGTTAGGATAAAGATATATACATAAGATTGACGCTGCAATAGAATACCCTATTGTGTTCGCTCTGTTACTAACTCTAAATTCAATTTTCAGTCAAAGGTGGATGTTGTGCATATGTGCGTAACAATGTAGGTTGTTCTCTAATTTGAAGTTATCTATTTAATGGCTTCGACTAATTTTTTATATCTTTTTTTTCTAATTGAAGCTTGTATTGGAAAAACGACCAAAGGAACATATTAAGTCAATCAAAGTTTGGAGAAAAATTTTATACTGAAATTAGAATCATAGGGACGTCATGAAAATGTGTCAAAGGCATTGGAAAAATCTTTGAATGATTTTCTATACTTTACCAGTAGAATAAGCCACTTGATATTACGACAAATATATGGTCAGATAATCGGATTCAGAAATGATGAGATTGTATGGAAAGACGTGTTAAACGGACTCTATTCAAAGGGGGAAGGAATACGATAAGAAAATTCAGAATAATAGCAATAATATAAGGGAAATGATGCAACAGCTCTATGGCTAGTGAGTGACTGGAGAATCATTGATTAAGAAAGGTTAATGAGGCAAAGATTTCTGGCCTAAACATTTTCTAGATGACTTCTATGAGTAACCCAATTCTGATGTGAATCGAGTACACAAAACAAGGATGAAAGACACCCCCGTATACAGAACAAACATCTAATGTGGCGTGAAGTAGTTCTGAAAGCGTTTCATAACTGGAAATCTTTCCAGATATCCCGAAAGCTTATTTAGTTTTAAAAAATCAATTATCTTTTTACGGAAGTTCACGAAAAAAGGAGACAATAACAAGGACAGGAGAAGGTCTGAGTTATATTTAATGATGTAGTTGGGTGGAAGATTACGCTGAGTGGGTGAATAAAGGAAATTAGTTTTATATATATTGAAAACTGTCTCAGTTAGAAATGAAAGAAATATCAGAGGTCGGATGAATCAAGACCATTCTACTAGTATCAGCAATTTGGGAGTTGTCCAAGCTGCTTTTTAAAATGGAAATCTTGAAATATATGTAGTAACAAATAGGTCTTCATAAAAAGTAGAAAGCGTGAGAGGTGCATCACTACTAACATATTTAAAGGATTGATTTTGATTATCTACAATAAATTTTGTAGAGCAAACAGAGAAATTGAGAGGTTACAAAGCAAAGTATAGATACTGTCTAAATTGGGTTTTGAAAGAAAACTTGGTGCAACACTTTATCAAAAGTTTTCAAAATGTCTAGACCAACAGCAAAGGTTTCACAGAAATGTTGAAGAGTGGAGGACCAATAGTCCTAGAAAAGAAAACTATCACCAGTCTACAGTTCTTGATTGAAGCCATATGTTAAGAATGGATCAAAATCCCAAAACTTTTCAAAGAACAGAGGTTAAATCAATATTACTACATAGTTAGAGGATTGAAATAGATTTCTATCTTTCGGAACAGATTGAATAAGCGCACACTTCCATCAGTAGGGGAAGAGAGAATTTATGAGCCTATAAGACACCCACCAAGGATAGAAGCTATCCTGGTGGGTGTCTTATAGGCTCATAAAAAAAATATATAAATATTAATGAGACAGTCTCATAAAAATATTACCTGAATGGCAAAGCAAATTTTCCTTGGATACTGCTCACACCGACGATATGACCACTTTTTCGTTCAATCATGCTCTTAACAATGGCTTAATATAAAAAAAAAGTATATATATATATATATATATATATATACATAATATCAGTATATTATATATTTATTATATATATATTATATATATATATATATCTATATATAATATATATATATATATATATATAATATATTATATATATAATATTATATATATATTATATATATATATATAAACACTATTTTTTTTTTAATATATATATATATAATAATATATATATTAAATATATAATATATATATATATATATATATATATATATATATATATATTTTTTTATAAAATTATTATGTAATTTTTTTTTAGTTTTACAAATTGTTTTTAGATTTTTAAATACTTTTATTTAGCAAAATATTATTGTAGTAAAAAAATTATGTAGCTAATTCATATTAAAATGAAGCCAATTTTGCCCAGCTTTACCTTTAGTAAGTGCCACCTGTGCCAAATAATTGACCACCATAAGCTTCACATCAACACTAACTTCTGTTGAAACAATTTCTCCTCTATACGAGATTCCTGCATTGTTGACCAATATATCAATACGGCCATGACTTTTTAAAATGTCTTCAACGAAACTTGGAATAGAATTTAAATCCTCAAGGTCCAGTCGGATAACAGTTGGAATATGCAATTCTGGAGGCTGGTTGGGAAAATATAATAAACCTTTCAAATACATGATAATTTTAATAAAACTTAATGATAAACAGTGAAGCACATATCTTCCAGTTAATTGTCATTAACAACCACCAATCACAAAAAAAAAACAAAATATTACATAAGGTAATAGTCCCAATTTTAATAAAAATTAATTTCATCAAAACAATTAAAGTATAAATTTTTTAATAAAACAAAGTTGATAAAATATACACTGCAATGGTTTACGCCCAATAATATAATCATACAATCATGTATATTATTTCATAATGAGTTACTTACGTTGTATTCACGAATAAGCGTTCGTTTCAGATCCTCTAATGCTTCAATATTTCTTGATGCCAGAATTAACCTGCACCCTCGTCTATACAATGAGTGGGCTAAGGCTTTTCCCAAACCAGAACTTGCTCCCGTTAACAACACTGTCTA